>ML321893.1:0-73840 GCA_005239505.1 Nicotiana paniculata | reverse complement strand
CTACTACGATCAACTAGACTCAATAACTAATCAGATGGAACTAGTTCTTCTAGTTGAACTGTACCCTTTGAATCGCATTCTTCGTTTACCATTCCATAGTTACTACAACCACTTAATTCTAACTTAATGCCACATCACTCCATATTTCCCCCTTTAGGGGAGTACTAAGAGTTTTAGCTACGACGACCTACCTATGGATGTTTTACCTCTTCATCTTTGGTGTCCTTTCACATCATCGATGACCTTTACTTGCCTTGTGGTAATCCTTTTGTCCCAAGGATAAAATATTTCCTTATTCACGAGGGAAACACCTAGTGTAACTAGCACCTACAGTCCCTTAATCTTAACTTTGCTCAAATCGCTTGCTTTAGGGAAGCATCTTCCTGAATAACCATTCTCAGAATTCCTCATGAATCTTCTTCTGTGGTCCATTCTATTCTCGCCGGAACGCAATTGTAACGACCCGGCCGGTCATTCCGTGAGATTAGCCCAGTTTCCCTATTTCAGCTTTGTTATGTGCGAGTGAACCTAATTATGATGTGTTGGGTCGGTTGGTTTGGGTTCGAAGTGGTCGTGGTGAGAATTGAGACACTTAGTCTCTTAAATTGTCCTAATAGTTGAAGAAGTCAACTGAGAGTTGACTTATTGGTGAACGACCTCGAAATGTAGATTTTATGGCTCAGACAGCTTCGTTAGGTGATTTGGGACTTAGGAGTGTGTTCGTGATGTGTTAGACGTCAATACCACACAATTATATAAGTTAATTGTGAGGTACCCAATTTTTTGAGTGATGTCTAACTGGAAGAACCTGGTTCTTCTTGATGTAATTACTTCTACTGTTGCGGAATATTAATAGCAGTAAAGTAACAACACATAGATTTTTACGTGGAAAACACCTGGCTCAAAAGGTGAAAAAACTACGACCTACTCCTCAGTAGGATTTGCTCAAACACTTCACTAAAAACTCTGAGCCAAACGAACTTACCAAATAAACTCTTTTGTAATCCTAGGACTAACTCTAATCCCTTTGAAGTAACTAGCCCCCAGCTAATTTGTACAAGCTTCAAGTTAACTCTAACTTGAACAATGCGTACCTATTACAATTGCTTCTATGAAAGTTGAAAAGATACAATATTAAAACTCCTACTACGATCAACTAGACTCAATAACTAATCAGATGGAACTAGTTCTTCTAGTTGAACTGTAGCCTTTGAATCGCATTCTTCCTTTACCATTCCATAGTTACTACAACCACTTAATTCTAACTTAATGCCACATCACTCCATATTTCCCCCTTTAGGGGAGTACTAAGAGTTTGAGCTACGACGACCTACCTATGGATGTTTTACCTCTTCATCTTTGGTGTCCTTTCACATCATCGATGACCTTTACTTGCCTTGTGGTAATCCTTTTGTGCCAAGGATAAAATATTTCCTTACTCACGAGGGAAACACCTAGTGTAACTAGCACCTACAGTCCCTTAATCTTAACTTCGCTCAAATCGCTTGCTTTAGGGAAGCATCTTCGTGAATAACCATTCTCAGAATTCCTCATGAATCTTATTCTGTGGTCCATTCTATTCTCGCCGGAACGCAATTGTAACGACACGGCCGGTCGCTCCGTGAGATTAGCCCAGTTTCTCTATTTCAGCTTTGTTATGTGCTAGTGAACCTAATTATGATGTGTTGGGTCGGTTTGTTTGGGTTCGAAGTGGTCGTGGTGAGAATTGAGACACTTAGTCTCTTAAATTGTCCTAATAGTTGAAGAAGTCAACTGAGAGTTGACTTATTGGTGAACGACCTCGAAATGTAGATTTTATGGCTCAGATAGCTTCGTTAGGTGATTTGGGACTAAGGAGTGTGTTCGTGATGTTTTAGACGTCAATACCACACAATTATATAAGTTAATTGTGAGGTACCCAATTTTTCGAGAGACGTCTAACTGAAAGAACCTGGTTCTTCTTGATGTAATTACTTCTACTGTTGCGGAATATTAATAGCAGTAAAGTAACAACACATAGATTTTTACGTGGAAAACACCTGGCTCAAAAGGTGAAAAAACTACGACCTACTCCTCCGTAGGATTTGCTCAAACACTTCACTAAAAACTCTGAGCCAAACAAACTTACCAAATAAACTCTTTTGTAATCCTAGGACTAACTTTAATCCCTTTGAAGTAACTAGCCCCCAGCTAATTTGTACAAGCTTCAAGTTAACTCTAACTTGAACAATGCGTACCTTTTACAATGCTTATATGAAAGTTGAAAAGATACAACATTAAAACTCCTACTACGATCAACTAGACTCAATAACTAATCAGATGGAACTAGTTCTTCTAGTTGAACTGTAGCCTTTGAATCGCACAATGATTCTGCTCGCAAAATAACTCTGGGAACTTTGCTTTCAGATTTTGATTCACTTCAGCTTTTGGGCATTAAGAATTCCAGCAGAAATATATCGAGTATTTATAGAGTCAGTTGTTGAGCTTGTCGTCCAACTCTAGTCCAACTCTACCTGGGTGAACAAATTCGTATGAAACTCAACTTCCTTTCTTTTGTTACTTTCCTTGTTGAATTCGACTTCAATCTTCTCATCAGTTTGCAACCTTTTCGCATTAGGAGACAATCTCTTAGTTCATTGATATTTCACATTCACAAATATCTTCTATGCATATACGATTCTTGTGCTGGCTATTCCGTTCAAGATGTGTGCTCTGATGAACCTGGTTCAACTGGTCATCCATTTGTCAATATTCAAAACTATGCAGTGACATGGGTCACAAATTCCCCCCTTTTGATGATGACAAACTCTGTGCTTAATCCTGTATACACTTCAAACACATTGTATGCTTTTAACCATTAATCATAGAGAAACCAGGTTCATTAGGTTATAAATATCACTTTGAATTTTTTTTTTGAAAAAGTTTAGCACATATCTTCCACCAGGTTTATTAATTATGACTCATGGCCATTTAGGCAACTGCAGATGCAAGACATGATTAATCAACACAAGAAGCTAATAAATGTAAGCTAAAAAAGAAATTGAGACAAGTCAATAACTAGAAGAAAAATTCATTGACTAGTAACGATTATCAACCACCATATAGAAAAACAAAAACAAACCAACCATGAGCAAAAAACAGAGTAAAATAGAAACAAGTCCCGAACTGGGCACTTGAATGGTTATGGGGTAGCTCTGGATAGCCTAAGGATGGGAAGGTGCAGAGGAGGTTGTGGTCTTAGATTGTAGGAGAGAACGCATCTGCTTAAGAACAACCTCGTTCTTTTCTTTCTCTTTTGCTAATTCAGCCCTAAGAGCATCCCGCTCAGCTTCAACTTCAATCACACGAGACTTCAAACGAAGTATCTCCATATCCTTGATCTCGCTTTCCTGCACCAGAGTTCTAACTTTGCTGTTGACTGGTTACTTCCTAGATGAACCAGGTTCATCCACATGAATATTGACATTGTAGTCACATGTCATCAAAGTTTCCTTCCCAAAATAGTCTTTGGCAATAGCCATCTCAGCCTTCTTCACTGGAACCACAAAATGTGCAAGCACTGCTGTCAGAATGAAGCCATATGGAATTGCGTGTGCTTTGGTTCCATTCACAACTCTGTCCAAGAGTTGGATGATGAAAGCCGGCCAATTGATTTTCTTTCCCCTGTACAAACCCTCCATCAAGGTCAGATCCATATAATTTGCAATGTGCCTTCTTTCTTGTCTGGACAGTAGGAACTTGATGACGAACTCGAAGAATAGCTTGTGCTCTAGCTTCATTTCACTATTGTAGACCGGCCTGGGTTCAATCTCCTTCTCATTATCACTGAAGAATCTGGTGATGTTGATTGCTGAGGCCATCCCATCTAGACAAGGCCATCTTTGCCTTGTGTAGTCCTCATAGCCCTCAGCTAGTATGTTCATAATAACACCCAGTTCTTTAGCATCAAAGGAAACTTCAATTCCTTTGACCATGAAGGTGACCCTACCTTCCTTGACAATGCAATTTCCCATGAATTCTACCAACTCATCCCTTACCATCGTACCTTCCATGCGAAGGACCATGTCCTTCCAGCCCTGCACCTCCAGAGTTTCCAGCAGATATTGCATTGTAGGCTCCTCTAGATCCTTCACCAGCTTACCCTTCAGTATTTTTCTCTTTCCAAACATGGTAACTCTGTCAGTCACCTCTCCTGTTTCCTTCTCCTCCTCTACACTCCAGTCTACATCATCATCCTCTTTCTCAACAATTTTCACTTTCTTTGGCTTAGCCCTGGTCCTCTTAACAGATCTTGTTGGTGTGACCGACATTCTAGCTGACTTCTTTGAAGAATCCTGAGCCTTTGTGGGTTTTGGTGTCTCAGCCACACCTGGAGCAGGTTGTTCCTCCTGTTGGACCAGGTCCAACGTCTTCTCCTCAATCTCAATAGCCTCAACAGGCTCTCCAACTTTCGCTTTTCCCTTTGCTGCCCTCTTCTTCTTGCTCTCTTTCAGAGACTTTTCCAATTTCTCTTCTTCATATCTCACAGTGCTACGAGTAGCTCTTACTTTTGGAGCAGGAACATCAGCAGCTTCAGAAACTTTTCTTTTCATTGAAAGAACTGGGTGAGTTGCCTTCTTGGACTTCTGAGTCCTCCTTTTCTTGGGGTGATATGACTCCCCCCAGTTTCTTCAGCCTTTCAGCCAATGTTTCTTCCCTAGATGAAACAGGTTCATCTGTTCTTTTCTTCAGACTTGCGTGACCTAGTACAGCCTTCTCAACTATTCTTCCCCCTAACTCTGTGACGTTTTCTCCAATAGTTTCAGGAATGGGACCACAGATAACCGGCGTGGTACCATCCTCCTCAGATCCCTCTCTCTCTCAAGAATTCTTTCTTTTCTACCACCCCTCTGCCTTTTAGGCACTTCAACATCAATAACAGACCCAATCAACACGAACCTTTTATCAGTAGAAGCAAATTCAGAATTTATTTCAGGATTACCTTTCTCAGAACTGGTTGAACCAGGTGCGTCTTCCTCGTTGGCTGATTTAAAACATTCACTGGACAAATCTGACTTAGAACCTTTGTCCGCTTTAATAAGATCCTCCAAGAATTTTGCCCTAATCCCAGAAGCAACAGATTTCTGGGCAAGAACTTTGACACAATGATTCTTGGGGGCAGGAGTAGGGTTTGGAGTGGGTTCAGGAATGGGTGTATTTTCAGGGGTTGACAAAATTTCTGGTGATTGAGAACTGTATACAGATGGAGAATTGGATGCAGATTTAGAATTTCCTCCATCGTAATCACGATTAGGTGATTAATTAGAAGAAGAAGCGGGTGGTGGCGAAGAAATTATTATGTATTGTTAGGAAGAAAATGCGAGTAATCAATTTTAGTTTGTGTAGAATGAGTGGAACTTAGTTCGGTGGTTGCTTTATGAAGAGAAGAGTAATTATGACCTTTTATAAGATGTGTCTAGGGAGATTTTAACATGCAGAAAGTAAACTCAAGTAGGAGTCTAATCGCCGAAGGACTGATATTGATTAGACATTTAATTTCACCCTAAAGCTAGGCTAATTAAGTGAAGACTGGACTTCTTGAAGCTGGTTCTATTTGGGTAAGTACGAAGTATTTGACTTTGAACCAATTATGGAAAGAATCTTTCTCATGTATGACTGTAATTGAATTAATATATGGAGAAGAGTACCTACCTCCTCAGTCAGATGAATCACCATGGATGAACCAGGTTCATCCTTTTAGAAATCTTTAAATTGCCTCAATTTACGAAGATAGATAAATATCATTAGTATCCGGGGAATCATATTAATACATGGTAAAAGAGTATGGCAATAAAGACATGATGTTGAGCAATTATTAATCTGATTAAGTACCTAATTAAAATTTTCTAGCCAAATTTTTTTTTTCATTTTTTCTTTTTTTTTTCGATTTTTTTTTTCAATCAGGTGATCTTAATAATACCTAATTCCAGCCTGTTTTTCTCAAAATGCTCCCTACTAAGTGCTTTAGTGAATATATCAACAATTTAATGATATATTGAGATCATTCCCTTTTCATAGTTATCCCTTAGGAAATGGTGCCTAACATCTATGTGCTTAGTCCTTTTGTGATGAACCGGGTTCTTCATCATACTAATAGCACTAGTGTTATCACAGAAATTAGGAATGCATCCCACATCAATACCAAAATCCGTGAGTTGTTGCTTCATCCATAGCAACTGGGCACAACAAGAGGCTGTAGCCACATATTCAGCCTCAGGAGTAGAAAAGGCTACTGAATTTTGTTTCGTGGTGGCACAAGAGACAAGGCAGGAGCCCAAAAAGTGAGCCATGCCTGAATTACTTTTCCTGTCAACTAGGAAACCTGCATAATCAGCATCAACATATCCTACAAGGTAGAAATTACTACCTTTAGGATACCAAAAACACAAATCAGTGGTGCCTTTCAGATATCTCAAAATTCTTTTCACTGCAGTGAGGTGGGACTCCTTTGGATTTGCCTGAAACCTAGCACACAATCCTACGCTCAACACAATAGATGGTCTACTGGCAGTGACATATAATAGAGACCCAATCATCCCTCTGTATAGTTTCTGATCAACAGATGAATCAGGTTCATCCACATCCAATTTTGTCGTTGTGGCTATGTGAGTGTCTATTTCTTTTAAGTCTTCCATTCTAAGCTTCTTGAAAAATTCGTTCACATACTTTTGTTGTTGGATCATTGTTCCATTTGGGTTTTGCTTAATTTTCAAGCCTAGGAAAAAGTTTAGCTCACCCATCATACTCATCTCAAACTCACTTCCCATTAGCATAGCAAATTCCTTGCTCTTTTTTTAGAAGTCGCCCCAAATATAATATCATCCAGATATATTTGCACAACCAGGAGATCCTTACCTTTTTCCCTTAAGAACAAGGTACTGTCAATTTTGCCTCGTTTGTACCCATGTTCTGGAAGGAATTTTGACAATCGTTCGTACCATGCTCTTGGTGCTTGTTTGAGACCATATAGAGTCTTGTCGAGTTTGTATACGTGGTCAGGTGACTCCTTGATTTCAAAACATGGAGGTTGCTTGACAAATACATCTTCCTTCAGATAGCTATTGAGAAAGTCACTCTTAATATCCATCTGATGAAGAGTGAATTCCATGTGTGCAGCAAATGCTATAAGAAGTCTGATTGCCTCCACTCTTTCCACAGGGGAAAAGGTCTCATCATAGTCAATTCCTTCTTCTTAACTATACCCTTGAACAACTAATCTTGTCGTATTCCTTGTAATAGTTCCATCCTCATCGAGCTTGTTCCTGAAGACCCACGTGGTGCCAATCACAGATCTGTCCAGTGGCCTGGTACCAAGTGCCATACTTGACTTCTTTCAAACTGATTCAGCTCTTCTTGCATGGCATTTACCCAATCAGCATCTTGTAGGGCTTCCCCAATGTTCTTTGGTTCGATCATGGATAGAAAGACATCAAACGCACATAAATTTTTCAAGGATGATCTTGTTTTGATTCCGGATGCCAAATCTGTTATGATGTTCTCAAGAGGGTGAGAAATCTGATATCTGTGTGGTTTAATTAGCAGTTGTTCATTCCTAGAAGATTCCATGGTGTCTTATTGCTGTGGAGCAGGATCAGGGCCAGGTTGCATATGTTGAATTCCCCCTGTCATAATGCTTGGGGTAGTTGAAACCGATCCATCACCTGTTCCACCTTCCATGCTTGCTTCAACGTGATCACTACTTCTTACCAGTCCAAGCTCCTCATCTTCAGATTCATGTCTCTCAGCAAGAATGTTAGTTTCATCAAAGACAACATGTGTACTTTCTTCTACACATATAGTTCTTTTATTATACACTTTATAAGCTTTGCTATTGGATGAATAACCCAAGAATACTCCCTCATCACTTCTGGGGTCAAATTTTTCTAGGGAATCTTTGCCATTATTATGTACAAAAAACTTGCATCCAAAATCCCTAAAGTGGGATATGTTGGGCTTTCTCCCTTTAAGTAATTCATAGGGAGTTTTATCTACCAGAGGTCTGNTTATGATTAATACCATGTTCATCACAGAACTCAGCAAACTTAGCATTCTCAAATTCAGTACCATGGTTAGATATTATTGATGCTAGTTCATGTCCTAATTGATTTTGAGTTTTCTTGACAAATGAGGTGAACATATCAAATGCTTCATCCTTAGATGCTAGGAATAAGGTCCAAGTGAACCTTGAATAATCATCAACTAGCACCATCACATATCTCTTACCACCTCTACTCAGAGTTCTCATAGGACCACATAGATCCATATGAACCAGTTCCAACGTCATGGTGGTAGTGACTATTTTCTTACTTTTGAAATAGGACCTTACCTTCTTCCCCCTGGCACATGCCTCACAAACTTTTTCCTCCTTTAACTTAATGTTAGGAAGTCCTGCCACTAAGTCCTTAGAGACTAGCTTGTTAAGCTGAGTTAGACTCGCATGACCATGTCGTTTGTGCCACAGGAGGGGATAGATGTTATTCATTCTTTTTCCCTGCAAAACAATCTTGTTAGTAAGTATGTTAATCACAAAATATTTTGTGGAAGTAAAAACAACTAGGTTAGCTCTGTCACACAGTTGTGATACACTGATCAGGCTATATTCCAAGCCATCTATTAGATACAGATGTTCAATGGATCGTGTGTCATCCTTACATACCTTACCAACCCCAATGATTTCACCTTTCTTTCCATTTCCAAAGGAGACATTTCCTCCTTTGAGACTTTCAAGTGAAGGGAACTGTTCCATGTTCCCAGTCATATGCTTTGAGCAGCCACTATCCAAATACAAAATTTGACAGCTTCCTCTCACTTGAACCTACAAAACAATCAGGGGTTAGTCTTAAGAACCTAAACTAGTTTGGATCCTTTTCTATGAGAGAATGGATGAATCAAATTTTTCCTTGCCCAATTTGGTAGCCAGTTTTTCCTTTTTACAAACCTCTCATTTCTTCGATTGGCCTGCTCTTTTGTAGTACACTCATATTTGTAGTGCCCAGTGTTACCACAATGGGTGCAGATTTAATTCTCAAGAAGAGTGAGATACTTGCTTTTAGGATCCCACTTGGGCAATTGACTTCCAAATCCAATCCCTCTCCTATTGCTAATATGATTCTCTTGAAGCCATATCAGGGCATCAGAGGATTTATTCCATTTACATGTTCGATCTAATTCATGTTTGACTTTGCCATGTTTTTCATTAAGAGTTCTTATCTGTTCATCCTTGGCATACATCTTATATTTTAGTTTTACCACGTTTTCTTCTAACGTGATATGAGAATAATCAACAAACTTTTTATTAGATCCTATCTTTAACNTGCATGAACCTGGAAATCAGAGTCAGTGAATCTGAAAAGAAAAACACTGACTTGTTGAACCAGGTTCATCCACTTGAAACTGAGATTTTAGTTCTAGAATCTCAGTTTCAAGTGGATGAACCTAGTTCAACAAGTCAGTGTTTTTCTTTTTCAGATTCACTGACTCTGATTTCCAGGTTCATGCACTTTGCTTTTAGCATTGCACATTATTTAGATAGTTGATCCTTATCTTTGGTTGTTTCCTCATAATCATCTATGAAATCATATAGCCTCAGATCTCTTTGGCAGTGGTGCAACTTTGGATTCTGCTGTACTAGTCTGGACCTAGTCCATACACTAGCCACTTCTTGGCCTTTGCATTCTTCTCCCATTTCTTCAGATCCTCAGCAGTGCAATCAGCTCTAGTATTTGGAATATCTATACCTTCAACAGTCTTCATCATGGTAGCTAGAGGACCATCAGTGACTATGTCCCAGATTTCATAGTCTTCTCCAATCAGGTGGTCCTTCATCCTGTTTTTCCACCAAGAGTAATATTTGCCATTGAAGAGTGGTGGCCTTGCAGTTGATTAACCTTCCCAATTTCTAGGTGGTGCACTCATCTTGATCTTCTCCAAGGTGTTAGCCTTTCAAGGATAACCTGCTCTGATACCAATTGATGTTTTAGACATTAATACCACACAATTATATAAGTTAATTGTGAGGTACCCAATTTTTCGAGTGTTGTCTAACTGGAAGAACCTAGTTCTTCATGATGTACTTACTTCTACTGTTACGGAATATTAAAAGCAGTAAAGTAAAAACTCAGAGATTTTTACGTGGGAAACACCTGGCTCAAAAGGTGAAAAAACCACGACCTACTCCTCAGTAGGATTAGCTCAAGCACTTCACTAAAAACTCTGAGCCAAACGGACTTACAAAATAAACTCTTTTGTAATCCTAGTACTAACTCTAATCCCTTTGTAGTAACTAGCCCCCAGCTAATTTGTACAAGCTTCAAGTTAACTCTAACTTGAACAATGCGTACCTATTACAATTGCTTCTATGAAAGCTAAAAGATACAATATTAAAACTCCTACTACAATCAACTAGACTCAATAATAAATCAGATGGAACTGGTTCTTCTAGTTGAACTGTAGCCTTTGAATCGCACAATGATTCTACTAGCAAAATAACTCTGGGAACTTTGCTTTTAGATTTTCATTCACTTCAGCATTTGTGCATTAGGAATTCCAGCAGAAATACATCGAGTATTTATAGAGTCAGTTGTTGAGCTTGTCGTCTAATTCTAGTCCGACTCTATCTGGGTGAACATATTCGTATCAAACTCAACTTCCTTTCTTTTGTTACTTTCCTTGCTGAATTCGACTTTAATCTTCTCATCAATTTGCAACCTTTTCACATTAGGAGACAATATCTTGGTTCATTGATATTTCACATTCACAAATATCTCCTAGGCATATACGGTGCATGTGCTGGCTATTCAGTTCAAGATGTGTGCTCTGATGGACCTAGTTCAACTGGCCAGCCATTTGTCAATCTTCAAAACTATGCAGTGACATGGGTCAACAGTCCAGAATGTGGTTTTGATGTCGGGTATATAATAGGCTTAAATTGGCGAAAGTCAATTTTTGGCGGTTTCCATTCGGCAGTGCAAAATAGGCTATCGGGGTCGGAATGGAATTCGGAGAGTTGGAGTGGGTTCGTAGTGTCATTTTGGACGTGTGTGTAAATTTTCAGGTCATTCAGATGTGTTTTTGTTGGTTTCAGCATCGTTGGTGATTTTTGGAAGTTTTAGGGATCTTAGGCTTGAATCATGGGTTGAATTGGAGTTTCGATGTTATTTTGGGTGTTCCAAGGGTTTGACTAAGTCCGGATAATAATCTATGACTTGTTTGTATTTTTGGTTGGGGTCTTGAGGGGCTCGGGTTGATTTTGGATAGCCATCGGGGATTTTAAGTTGGGAAAATAGCATCTGATGCTGCTGGTGGAATGTTTCTGGTGTGGCCACACCTGCGGAAGAGTGGCCGCAGGTGCAACGCTGCTGGTGCAGATTTTGGCAGGATAAAGGAGGTCGCAGGTGTGAGACTTTGGTCGAACCTCCAGAGTCGCAGGTGCGAAGAAGAAGTCACAGATGCGGAAAATGGTACGTTAAGTTGGATGCGCAGGTGCGCACCTGGGACCGCAGGTGCGCACTTGGGACCGCATGTGCAAGCAATTGGCCGCAAGTGCGGAAATCCCTAGGCAGATCATATAAAAGGGGTCCTTAGCGAATTTTTGTCTTTCCTTCACCTTTTTCATGCGGGTTTGAAACTTTGGAGAGGGTTTTGAAGGAGAAAATTGAGAGGACTTCGTTGAGGTAATATAATGGAACCTAAACCTCATTCCTATGTAATTTTTGGACTGATTTAGGGTAAATTTGGGGGGGAAATCAGCGCTAAATTGGGGGTTAGGGCTTGGATAATTGGAAACTTTGATTGAGTAATTGAAGGGGCAATTGTGGTCCGATTTTGATGCAGTTTATATGTATAGACTCGGGAAAGGATGAGGATTCCTGTTATGCAATTTTTATAAAATTCCGAGACGTGGGCCCGGGGGAAGGGGTCTGGTTTGGCCAATTTCGGAATTTGTGCCCAATTGTGATAATTTTCCAATGGGTTTCGTCTTCCTAGCATATGTTGATGTTATTAATCTAATTTTGATAGAATCGGAGCATTTGGGAGCCGATTTGAGGGGCAAGAGCACCGGAGAGTAGTTTCGGGCCGGTTTGAGGTAAGTAACAATTGTAACTCTAGACCTGAGGGTATGAAACCCCAGTATTTCACCTTGTTTTGGTAAATGAGGTGATGCACAAGCTAGGTGACGAGCGTGTGGGAGCGCACCGAGGGATTGTGACTTGGTCCGTCCCGTGGCGACTATTATGTCGCATATTTGATTTGAAATCATAAGATGTCTTGTATTTTTGAGGTTTATATTATATTATGGGCAGTACGCCACGTTTGGGGCCTTGTGCCGCTCTGTTTAGACCCCCAGGGGTAGTTTTACACTATTCTCACACTATTTTGATAGAAAATCTATGAACTCATTCATGTTTATTATTTGTTGCTATTTCACTGTTATCACAATGTTTTAGAATACTGTGAGGTATTTGGGGCTGAGTCCCGTGATGTTGAGATGAGTTGCCCGAGTGGTTTGAGAGGATGACTGAGTGAGGCCGAGAGCCGAGTTTGTGAGGATATATATATATATATATATATATATATATATATATATATATATATATATATATATATATATATATATATATATATATATATATATATATATATATATATATATATATATATATATATATATATATATATATACTGGATCGGGCTTCACGCCGCAACAATATAGCGCTTGGGCTGTAGGAGCCCCTCCAGGAGTTTGTACACCCTTAGTGAGCGCAGTCGACTATTATTTGGATCAGGCTGCACGACTATTATTTGGATCAGGCTACACGCCGCAGCATATATGTATATTATTTGGATCAGTCTGCATGCCGCAGCACATGTTATGTGGATCGGGCTGCACGCCGCAACACTTTGTGTGTGGGAGTCACGAGTGACTGAGAAACCTTACGTATGAGTGATATTGTGCCCGAGAGGCTATAAATTATGAGATCATTATTTTTCACTCATTTTTACACTGAGTCTCTTTAATAGACGTTGAGTTAATGTTTTATGCAAGTTGAGAAGGGGAAGTGGAATTTGTTAAGTATTGGGTAAATGTAGTCTTTTGAATATTCTATTTGTTTTCACTGTCACATGTTCTTATGAAACTATCTTTTTTAAATGCTCGTCACTTCACTCAAGTCTTTAGTTATTTTGGTTACTTACTGAGTTGGCGTACCCACGTTACTCCCTGCATCTTTGTGTGCAGATCCAGGTACCAGATCTGAGTGTTAGTTGATTCCTCCTTTCCTCGGAGTTTGCTCGAGGACAGAGGTAGATGTTCGGCGTCCCCAACTGGCATTATTTCCTTTCTTAGTTTGTGAATTCCTAATATTCTCCGGATTGTACTAGTAGGGGCTTGTTATCAGATATTGTATTTATCTCTTTAGATGCTCATGACAGTTGTATCCGACTACTGGGTTGTGGTTAGATTTGATTTTTGTGGTATTACTGCTGTTAATTATATCTTTAAAATAGGAACCTTAAATGAATTACTTTGACTTGTGATATTAAACGAACGATTTTGTGTGTTACTCTCTGTAGCGGGCTGGCCTAGTTTCATGATAGGCGCCATCACGGCCTAATTGTTTTGGGGTCGTGACAGCAATCTAGAATTCTCATGATGTTGACTATTATCAAATCACTTAGCCCCTAATTCATGTTTAGTTTATCTTGTTCACCAGCCCATACTGAAATCTATTACTCTGGGGTTTAACTCTTCTTTCTGGTAGTCGCGTTGGAGTTACGAACTTATTCTCAAAATGAGGATATGACTTTATGGCGTATACTCCCTTGTTGTCTCAAGGCTCGTCATCTACCGTTGTCATCCATGTACCACATTTACTCATAATTCTTCGTTAACTCTCTACTTATTATCCTGCTAACATTTCTGTCTATCATTTTATTCTTAAAACTTGAACAAAACATTCTTTTGCTTTCTCCTCCCCTTGCTCCATCCATTGGCACCTCGAATTGCCTAATATTCTCTCTCTACCAGGGACAGGAGCCACACTAAGGTAATATTTATTCCTTCCAGGCTTCCAGTGCTTACCTTTGTAGTACTCATAATGCTTAGGTCTCTCTTCCTGAATGGTAAATAATGATAATCTTTACTAACTGGGTACCTCGTACCCTTCTTCATCTTGCTTATTTTACTTGTTGAAACTTGCATATATCTTCTGAATTTCTCATTGCCTTTCACCATAGGGGTGGGTAGATATTCCTTCCTTACGTCTCCTTATCAAAAGGCTTACATGTTTTAGTACACACGGGATCTATTGAAGGCCTTACATTTATTCATTATAAGCATCATGAATAATCGAGTTCCTCTTACTCAACTCTTCCCTAGCCACATTCAATATCTTACCAACTTTCTTTCTGGATGTAGGTATCGTCTTATTACGAATAGAAGTTAGGCGTTTGAATTCTTATAAGTGTGCTTTACCACACGATCTAGAGTAAGAAGAAAGAGTGTCAGTCCTAAATGCCATGTAGCCTCCTGCTTATAAATGTGGTGCACAACACACCCATAAACAAGACTCTACTAGACACGAGTTGTAGACTCCCTAAGACAGAACTGTTCTGATACCATTTTGTCATGACCTAACCCGATGGACCGCGACGGGCACCCGGTACCTTACTCAACCGAGTACCAATGTAACTTATCTTTCTTATTACATCATCATGGGTAAGTGGGCCAGAGGGGTTGTATGAGGCAACAAGAATAAAATATGAGGAAACACTCGACAGAAAATGACCCAACCTGACATAGAAACTTATACACGTGACATACGGGCCTATAAGGCCAACATTATCATTTATAAACTTAAAACACAGACAGATAAGGTCATACAAGTATTCGTATATATGACATCTGTCTACAAACGTCTAAGAGTAGATAAGTAACATAAAGGTCGGGACTGGGCCCCGTTATACCAATCCATACATGTCCTAATTATACTGACCAAATAAGCAACTCCAAAGCAAAATGAAGCCCACCAACACCTTCTGCCGAGCTGATAGCCTACTTGGAGGACCCTCAGCCTGTCTATCAGGGCCCGCGGGCATGAAACGCAGCATCCCCAGGAAAAAGGGCCGCTGGTACAAATAATGTACCGAGTATGTAACGAATGAAAATCAGTACATAATAGACATGAGAGAAACATTGAGTAAAGGACTCGACATGTAAGTCTTAATAGCTCTGTGAATCATTTAATATTTAAAATTTCGTGCATATGCGTATGAATGCCATACCATGTATATGTATATGTGTTCGTAACATCATCAAGCCGCTGAGGGTATCCCATCATATAATCTCAGCCATTGTGGGCAAAATCATCAACGTATACTAGTTGATCAGGTAGTGGTGCGTATATAACGTCGTAACCTTTTTCCATATCCTCTATACATATATATACGCATATATAATGTTGTTTGGTCATGGGTTAATGTACATGTATAAATGAATACAATACATGAGAAGTACGTCAATAAAATCTCTCGGAACCTCATAAGACCAATATACCTCTGATTAATTTCACGAAATGAACTTTATCAACTTACGTATTTTTTTAGGCCCATGAACTGACGATAAAATAATAAGACATATGAGAATTCAAGAATATAGGCACCTCTAATACTTCTATGAATAGTGTCATTTATGGAAGTTGTGCATTTACTCGTTTCATTTGTGTCGTATAGATCATTACAAATGGAAATAAGGGATATCCTTAACATACCTGAGGCGATTCTCCTGACAATCTCTCTAACACATGTTAATTGCGATAAAACACGTAACGACAGATCAAAGTAGTGAAAAAAATCCATGTAATATTCTTGAGAAAGATTGTATTGTGCTCTCTTAGCATCGTAATTCCCGTTGCTATTACCTTACGAAGTCTCTGTATAAATTTGTTGTAGTATAAGAAAAGGAATCTTAGAAAATCTCATCCGATCCCTTGTCAAGCTCAAATCTTGAACTATGGAAAGATTCCTCCATTATCTTAATTTGTGTTTAGATCCCGTTGGGCATGGCTTGAATTTTATTGAAGTTAACTTTTTCCAACTTCAGCAACATTGGATTTGTATCGTCCATGACATTTTGAAATAAGCTTCCCTTTGAATTAGAGAGCTTTTTTCCTTAAATGGTTGGGCCCCACATGATAATGACTAAGCTACATAATATACATAAATGTGTCACCTTTCTCTCATAATATAAGAGTCACAATGTAGGAATTGGGGTGCTGCCACGTTATGGTTAAGGCTTATTCAAAAGATTTATCCACCAATTGCTTAATTAACTTGTTAATCTCCCATTAACCAATAATTATCTAATTATTCATATAATTAAGAATTATCTCAAATTACTTAAAATACTACTCACTTTTAATACACTTTGTACACCTTACTATTATGGTCATGTGGTACCTTGTATGACACTAGTCCGTAAATACCGACCCCAATTTGTCAAACTTCGACGAAACTCATTTCTTCGATTTGCTTACTCTCTCACCTTCACGAATTTATTTATCACTTGTTTAATATAGCATAATGCTTATAATCTCAAAATAATCTAACTCCCGAATTTTTATCAATTTACTTATGGCGTACTTTCATGTACGAAAACATGGGGTATAACATCAAGCCACCCAACAGGACATTAATTCTCAAAATAACAGGCCGGGTCGTTACACTTTTGCGATGGGTACATCGTTTTTGCGATAATGGAGGCTCAAAAGCCAGTTCGCAATTGCGACCAGTTGTTCGCTTTTTCAAGCGTCACAATTTCGAACAAGAGTTCGTAATTGCTACATCTGCAACAAGGTAAAATGTGTGGATTTCGGGACTTAGCTTATTTTTACGCCATTTTTCAACCCTTGACTCCATAAAGGAGATTTTTGAAGATCAATTTCTTCCAACATTTATTGGTAAGCAACATTAATTTTTTTTCAATCAATTTACATTACATTTTCATGAATTCTTCATCAAATCTATGAAATTCAAAGTAGAAATTGGGAGTTTTGAGATCAATTTAGGGATATTGTGAAATTGAGATTTAGATTTCAAATTGAGGTCATATTTTGAAACAAATCATATTTTTAGGCTCGGGGCGAATGGATAATCGAGATTTGGTCTTAATTTCGAATTTCGACCACATGGGCCTGGGTTGACTTTTGTTGACTTTTAGAATTTTGTCAATGATTGAACCTTTATTGATTAGAGAAGTTTCCTTTAGCATTATTTGACTTCCTTATATGATATTTGACTTGGTTTTGATCGTTTTGAGGAGTATTTCTAAAGGAGATGGTATTGGATTGTGGGATTGTTCCGAATTGAGATAAGTGTCTTTCCTAGCTTTGTTGAGGAAATTTTTCATACTAAGTGATATTGTTTGCTACATGAGGGGGTGATGCATATACGAGGTGGCAAGTGTATATGCATGTGCCAGGGTTTCCATGCTTGGGAGGGAAAATTATATGCTTCTTTGTACTTTGTTGAACTTGGTATCCCTCGATTTATGCTTCACTTAATTTTATGACTGATGGCTTTTCCTTTTTGTGTTAGAGATCATGTTAGAATGTATGGCATGTTAAAAGTATTTAACGCACAAATTTTTAGATCGGTTTACATACTAAACTTGATCGTAATACATGAACCCATATCCATATCTATTATTGTCATATTACTTGAGCTTCTTTATCCGTTATATGAGATGATGATTGGGGCCATAGGACAGTGTTTGGTACAAAGAGTATATTCTGTGCAGTTTGAAATGAGATTGGCTTGTTAGTTGTTGTCGTGCAAAAAGGAAGGAAGTTGGGTTCCTGTTATGATTACTCGTCTATTAGACATATACATGCTCTCTACCTTAGTTTCCATCTATAAATTTGTTTCTTTGTGTGTTACTTTCATGTTACTATTCTTTATGGAGTTTACCTCTATGTTTCCGATTTGGTCTCTTACTAGCTTATCTATGTTCCTACCTTGTTGGTTACAGTTACATCTACGCTTTTACTTGAGTTATTATTATTCCCTGCCCTTACTTAGGTCATGCTTTTAGTTGGTGCTAGCCATTACATGTTACATGCCATTAATTGTCATGTCATTTACTTATTAGATGCCTTAACCTGCTACATGTCTTCACTCATCACATGCTCACTTACTATATATGTCTTTACTTATTATTGTTTTTTCTTGTTACATGCCTCTACTTTCTACATGATTTCACATATTGAATGCCTCCATTTGATACCTATTCTTACATGCCAAATACCTTTACTCATTTCATGTCCTGCTTTTTTTTTTGCTTAATCGGATTAGGTGACTTTTAGATTGGTTGTGTGTTGTACTTTGTGGAAGCCTTGTCTTTATATACAGTATGCTAGCTTTTGATACTGGACTACCCATCTTATTCTGTTTGAGTTGTATTACCTAGTTGAATACCGCCTGTTCATTTTCTTAGTGTTACGTTGTGAAATTTTCTCGCATTTGGCTATTATTGTAGTTTCATATGATATTATCATATAGGGATCATGTTTCACGCTGCAACAATATTAATATTTACATGGGGATAAGATTGCACGTTGCAATAGTGTTGATGTTGATATTGGGATTGGGTTGCACGCCTCAACAATGTTATATTGACATGGGGATCGGGTTTCACGTCGCAACAATGTTGATATTGATATTGGGATCAGGTTGTATGCCGCAACACTGTTAATATCAATATGTGGATCAGGTTCCATGCTGCAACATCCCTCTGTTGTTTACTTTCTCGATCTGTTTACTATGTGTACATTTGTTTTCTCTATCTCGCTATTGCTTCTCTACTTATCATCTGTTCAGGTATATATAGCAAGTGAGTATTTTTAACTTGAAATCTCATCATATTTCACCGAGCTTAGTCAAGATACTTACTGAGTACATGGGGTCGGTTGTACTCATATTATACTTCTGCATTTTGCGTGCAGACCATGGAGATGCATAACTGTGGATGATGAAGCATTGTATTTAAGACGTACCCACATTCCATATTGTTTAGGATTTAATTTTATATATGTAAACATGAAAAAGATGTTGTATGATACTACGAATCCTTGGGGTAGTTGTGTTGGATTCGGTTGCAGCTTTTATTACATATATTGTTGATTTCTTAGATTAGTACGTAGTGACTTATACTGTAACTTAGATTAGTACGTAGTAACTTATATTGTTTCGTCACGACTTGGTGGGGATTTTTTTGGGTTGTGACACACTAATTCTACCAAAAGCCCCCAATTTCTTCTTTGAAATGCATAGATTTGATGATAAATTCATAAAAAAGTAATTGAAATTTATTGAAAATAAGTTTAATTTACTAATGAATTTGGGAAGAAATTGATCTCCAAAGTTTGCCTCTAAGGAATCTAGGGTTCAAAAATAGTGTAAAACGAAATAAGTCTCGAAATCCCCACATATTACCCAACTGCAGATATCGCAATTGCGATATTCGCAAGTGCAAAGTGCGATTAGTGTCCCAGCTCCCCAGTTGTCTCAAATGCGACTCTTCCTTCGCATTTGCGAAGGCCCTCCAGCTCGCAAATGCAGACCGATTTTCACAAAAGCGAAGCAGTGCCTAGACCACCCGTGTCGCAAATGCGACCCTTTTGTCACAAATGTGAAGCCCCATCCGGTCGCAAATGCGACCTTTTCATCGCAAAAGCAAAACCCCAGCACCCAGTCCCACATCACAAATGTGAGGCTTGCATTTGCGAATAGGTCGTCGCAAATGCGAGACTCGTAGATCATGCACACCATTTTTTCTCAGCAATGCCAAAACACTTGCGCAACCCATCCGAATCTCACCCAGCTCCAATCCAAACACAAAAGTATAGTAGCATCATACAAATTTGCTCATACATGAAATCATCAAAATGACATCAAATATAAAAAATCGGTCATTAAAACCCAAGATTTTCAACTTCAAAACTCATTTTTCAACTTTTCACATAATGCACCGAAACGGCCCTAAGTCTCTTGGGACCCCAACAAAACATACGACAAGTCCAAATACATCATACGAACCTGCCAAAATTATCAAAATACTGATTTGAGGTCATTTACCAAAAATATTCACCGTGGTCAACTCTAGCCACCTTTAAAGTCAAAAATTATATTTTCTTCTAAATATTACACATAAACTTTCCCAAAGCCAACACGAACACAGAAAAGGGAGCTAGCACTCAAAACAACCGGTTGCGCTGTTACATTGAACATGATCTCGGATGGCTCAAGTGAATTTCAACGCATTTGGAGAAGATACATAATTTTTGGAGGAAATTATGATGTCAACGCGTAGTCCATTGAGAATTGATGGATGTAGTGTTAGAACCAACAAGCTTCAAGTTTGAGAAAACTACCAGTGCCCACCCTACCGAGAATCGGTGATTGTAACGCTCAAATTACACTTTGACTAGTAAATAAGGGGTTCGATTTTTTTAGATTCTTATCTTATTTTTCACAATTTTAGAGACTTAGAAGCTCGATTTTGAAAAGTTTTGATCCAGATCTTCATATTCAAGGTTGGAAAAAGTGATTGTAAACTTAATCTATAATTTATGCATGATTTTTCACTAGATCTAACTTCAAACATGGATTTGAATAAGAGAAATTGAAAATTTTGTCCAAAGTTTGAGAAAGTGTATTTTATTGTTTTGAACCCTGATTTAGGGTCTAAATTGAAAACTAATTATATATTTAGATTCGTGAGATTATGAGTCAACGTAATTCAACCTTGGTCTTGGGATTTGACCATGTGGGCCCTTGGTTGACTTTTGAGATTCTTATTAAAGATTGAAGTTTTATCATTTATAGTTAATTCCTATACCTTTATTCAACTTTGATGAGTATTCGTTGGTTAATTTTTGGGCGTTTGGAGGCCTATGATAGGGGAAAAAGTATTTTAAAGCTTGAAGCCTATTTTGGATAAGGTAAATATCTTGTTTAACCTTGACTTGAGGGAATTTTCTTAAAAGAGACTCATAAAATACTACGTGTTTTAGGAGTAACATACATGCAAGGTGACAAATGTATATGCGACGTCAAGGTTATACCATGTTTATGGGTAGACTTTAGGCATCTTTGTGCCTTGCGTGAGATATATTATTCTTATTTTATTCATTATTTGTTTGTATGGCTATTTGATTGACTCCATTCATGCTTTAGATGGGTTATCTTGTTTGTTGAATTATATGTTAAAGCCTTAGTCATACTTGTACACATGTGTACATCTCTGCTTATTTATTTCTGTATTGATATGTATTAAACATGCTTACCTCTTGTTCATATGTATATATTTATGCATATGATTCTCTGACATGGACTAAAGTTAGCATGATTAGACATTTCATGTTGTTATTATAATTATGGTTGATGGTACATTCGCTGCGAATTGATGACTGATTTTTGAAATATTAACATTGATTTGGCGGATGGATTTAGATCCATCCCTCGGGAATTATGGGATTACACATATTATTTTGGAACATGTATTTGCAGTGATATTTGACACCAGGAAGGTCTTGAACACGGGGGAGGTATCGATTGAGGTAAATCTAAAGTCTTTATTATGCACGAACATTTAGTCTCGTGTAGGAGCATGCATATACATGCTAGTTGATGCATATCATTTTTACATGAATAATTAGTGCTTAATTATGCCTTTGATAATTTTTATCTGAAAAATATGTTTAGTATATGTTTCTTTGAATGTGTACCATATTATTTAATCAAGTATTTTTTTTGTTGTTTCTTTATTTTTTCTACATATTTATGGATTAAACAGGTCTTGAAAAGTGAGCATCTTTTGTCAAAACTTTGTCACTATTTTGTTAGGTTAGACTTGACAATTATTGAGTATCCGTTACCATTCATACTCAAATTATATTTCTGTATTTGTGCAGATCACGATATTGGTCCTAGTGATACTTAGGAGGGAGCCTAGGAACTCGATCCGAGACTTCCTTGTGATCTTGTGCTCTCGGATTTGCAGCTTATGGAGCTCGGTCCCATTTATTCTACCCTTTCTTGTTCCAGGCTATACTTTTATATTTGACTCAATTGTATTTTACTTAGTAACTCCCAATTTTTGGGCTTTATGTAGCATTTTTAGCACTTGAATGTTGATATAAGAATTATTCATGATGGTATCTATGTTAAGTCAGTCGAACATTCCTTATATTACCTTGTTATGATTTTTTATGCTTGTTGGTTCGTCTACTAGGTTCAGCGACGAAGAAAGAAATATTTCTAAGGGTTTTCAAACTTGAAAGAACTAAAAAGAATTCCTGACAAAGGGTGTTCAATATATATTTTATAGATCTAAAATTAGTATTTTACTTATATATACAATGTAATTTTTTGTAATATTTCAGTGAACCGTGGTCAGTTAACAACCCTTTGTAAAAGGTGGCTTCTCCCCTAAATGGGTTGGGTTAGGTGCCATCACGGTCTTGATAGGATTTTGGGTCATGACATTCAGGCGAAGTGATCAATTTCCAATACCGGTGAGAAGTGTTGAATGATCATCACATTTGGATCCAGGATTTAAACTCTATAGGTTCAATTTTTAAGGTTTTTAGTATTGAATTCATTATAATTTTGAATTTATGAGTTCATATCTATTATTTATTACAATTTTAATAAATTTTTATACATAAATATATGTGTTTACCCTAATAATCGAGTAACAATTAAACTTATATTGTGGTTTTAAGGATATGTGATTTAATTCAAGATCAATTGATAACTAATGAATTAAATAGATAAATTAGACAATAAGATAAATCAAATAAGTGTGAAAGCAGCGCTTCGACGTCGATTCAAGATAAGTCTTGAGGTTGAATAATAAGAACAGTAAAGAATGGAACAAACAACGATGAACAGTAAGTAAAATAAAGATATATGCATATGTGTGTATTCTTATCAGTCAATAATGATGATTACAAATGAATAGGATTTCTCCTTATATAATATAGGAGTTCTAAGCAAAGTATACTTCTAATTATAGAAGGAAATCATATTGACAACTTATTAACCACCGAAAATCAATCCATTCCGAAATTCATGCCAAGATCTCGATCCATTGCGGATATCTTGCCTTTTCCGTTATTGAACTACACCGGCATCATTTCGGAGTACGCCCTTTTCTGACCTCGATTAGTGATATCGACCTCGATATTGAAAGCAACTTCGATCCCGGAGTCGACGTCCTGGCCTTTTGACGTGGTCCCTCTTTTTCGATCAAAGAATGAAATCGGGTAGCCCCGATTTTCACCGTATGCAGATAGTCCCCGCATTTCTTAGGATAGAATGATAAGAAATGACTTAAGCCTCTATCATGATGTCATCCTTATGATGTAAGCGACGGATGTGACCGAAACGTCTCATCAGTACAGTTCCCCAAATCATTAATTCCCGTCAGTTGGTGGTCGGCTACAAGAGCCACCGAAACGTTACTGTGAGTCTATAAGTACAAGATCATTTGTTGAATCAAAACTTTACTTTTGCTTTCATCAAACTTCTAAATCTTCTAACTCTCTCTATCTCCTCTCTCTCTCTCTCCGCCAGTTGAGCCAACCTCGTTAGCACCGAAAACACTTAGTGTTACCTTCGTTCGCTCTTCTTTACCTGAACCAATGGCGAACCTCAAAGACCGCCCCACAAAAGGAGAAAGTTTCTTCCTCATCTTCCCGGCCAGCCGGTGACAAAACGCCGGTGGAACCACTCCCTCATGAGTATGTTCCTGTCCCGTGCACTTTAAAATTTGATTTCAAGATCGAGAACCCTTTATCGGTCCTAAGCCGATGTGAGCATGTGTCGAGATACATCTTCTCCATAATGACGATCCATCTCGAAGCCATGAAGAGGGACTGTAACTTGGGTCCCGAGGTCATGGTACAAATCCCTGCTCCTGAAGAGAGGATTACTACCCATGTGGAGGGTATTTAAGTGTTTAGACTTACCCCATCATATTCGGTCTCCTCGACAAAGTGATCGTCGATTCTTGCAAAAGATATAGGGTCACCCTCGGCCAAGTTCACCCTTTGTTCTGGCGCATTGTGATTATGCCGCACTTCTTCTCCAGCAAGGCCGAGGGGCTGGAGTTCACCCTTAGCCACCTAATACGTTTGTACCATCCTTGAATTTAGCGAGGACTGATCAAGATCCAACGTCGAGCAATAAAGGCATTGTTCGCGAGCATTGACGAGGACAAGGATCGGGGTTGGATGAGCCGGTTGATAGGGATGAGGACTTCTGACAATATCCCGAAGGAGATGATTTGATTCCCCGAGGAGTGGAACCCCCACCGTAAGTGATGTATTAAAGATTATTCTTCGTACCCGTTTTGGCGTTGTCTAATATTCTCATTTGTTATGCAGATGCTGCTTGGAAGCCTCTTGTGGTCCCCGACCTTAAAGAATGGATTCAGAAGTTAACCTTGACTTCCTCCCACGTCGAGCGCGCATGGCGTGATTTGGCTAAGGGCAGATGTGAGGCAAAGAACAGTGGTAAGGATCTTCTTGTTTATATTTGGAAATACCTTCTATAATTCATTTATAACTAAGCTTCTTTCGTGCATGCTTGACCAAACATGCTATATTGAGGCCCCCGAGCAGCGAGGAAGAGGCCAAGTCCCCGGTTCAGAAGCCGGGGAAAGACAAGAAAAGGAAGGGAGTCTCGCTGTCCGAAGACCCCAAGCCCAAACCTCGAAGGGTCAGGAGGAAGGTGATCACTCTCACGGTGGACTCAGTTCGAAGACTGAGAGACGAAGGAGAAGAAGAGGAAGAGGAGAAGTACGACGACTCGTCACTAACAGCCCGACCCAGGAAAGCCGCCGAGACCACCAAACCTTCAGAGTTGGAAGTGGCTGCTGAAAATGAGCCTCGTGATGAAAAGGCTTCCAAAAAGAGTTCGGGTGAAAACCTCGTATTTCCTGAGGTCGAGATCATTTCTCGAACATCCACAAACATATCAGATGCCCATTTTGAAACCCCGAAGGTCGATCAGAGCGCCCTGAGTGACTTTCTCGGGGCCATGACAGTAGGTCATCCGCCTTCTTTGCCAGCTTACTCTGAGGATGCAATAAGAGAGGCTCGGGAGATAAAGACCCTTGACATAGGCGGAGTCTCTAGTGTAGGGGATCCCTTTCGGGATTTCTTCACCGGGGTCGACGATGCCTCCGATCTTAACGACACTTCCATTCTCTTTGAAGAGGCCTAACATCTCCTATCTCGTGTAAAAATTGAATTTCCTTTTCTTAATTTTCTTTCTTTAAGTCTAACTTGCGTTTTCCCTTTTCGTATAAGCCTTTTCCAAGTCTTGAGCCAACCAGAGCCAGTGCAAAATCGAGCTCCAGAAAATCTCGGAGGAGAGGAACACTTTAAAGCTTCTTTGCAGCCAAAAGGATGAAGTGCTAAAGGACCTTCGAGCTGATTTGGCCAAGGCTCGTAAGGAAGAGGCCGAGGTAGACGAGCAAGTAAACCATCCTTTTGAAAAGTACGGACTCGACCTAACTGTGGAGGCTAATACTTCACTATCTCGGTTACAGCCAAAGGCTAAAAGGATTGAGCTGCTTTGGGGAGAAGTCGATAAAGTCAAAGCCGATTGTTATGGGTGGAAGTATAACATGGACTGCCTTGCTGCTGAAAAAGAGGCTACCTCGGCAAAAGTGTCATTGGCCGAGGATCAAATTTGGAGCACCAAAGAAAAAAACTTGGCCCAGGCCAAAAAGATCGAGGAGCTCGAAGCTCGAAGCTGAGCTTGCTGATGCCAAAGTGGAGGTCGAAAAGATGAACGTCATGGCTGACAAGTCAATAGCAATGTACCTGGCCGATGCCGAGGCTGCTCAAATGTAGCTAAGGGAGGCTTTATTTTCAAACACGCTTTGTGCCTTTGCCTTGTGAAAACTTTGTTATTGCCGCTTCTATAGTCGAGTGAGAATTAGCTCGAACTTAGAGTAGAACAAACCCTTAGGTTATTTAGTTGAGTGAGGGTGAGTCGCTGAGCTCAAAAATATGCCACTAATTATGATTTAGGATGGCTTGATCGAAACCATAATTGCACTGTTTTTATAATCGAGTTCGAGTAAGTTTCGAACTTACAGTAATAGACCCCTTAAGGTTTTAAATCAAGTAATGATGAATCCTCGAGCTATATTCAAGTCAGTTTTATTTGAGCTCGAATTAGTAGAACCCTTAGGTCCGAATTGGCCCTTAGTCTCTTTAGATCGGTCCGATATGGCCTCTAAAAAATGGCTATTTTTTCCCTCTTTCGGCTTAGGATACTTTGTAAAATATTTCTTTATGCCTGAGCACGTATTCTTTACCCATTGAGGTTTTTTGAGGGTTCGATGGCGATTGAAAACCCTTTTGCTTTTTGTGCCTTAGCACGTTTGTGTTAAGATAATTTGATAGCTCCTAAGGTTTTTCGAGGGCTGATTTTATCGAAGCCCTTTTTATTATTTGCCGAGGGTAGACTCTTTTAACCGGTTTATTCAAAGAATTTGAAGGCCAATTTTTATTGTGGGATTTATACGTCTCTGAGCCGTATTAATTTGGTCGTAGCCTTTGGGTATGCCTCTTGGGCTTATCTCCCAATAACACTTCGAATTCCCCGAGAATGATGGCCTTGGACTATAGATCGAGGGGATCCTCTTTGAGGTCTTATGAATTTGAGTTTATATAACTCGAATATGTCAATCATCGATGGAAGGCATCGAGTGTTCGAGGTATATTTGCACTTTGCCCTTGATCCATTTCTCACAAAATCATAAGTATGAAGCTCGTATAGTAGAGAATTTTCTTTGAGACACAAGATATTTGATATAGAAAGAATGCTTCTTTGAATAATCTATACATGCGTACATGTTTTGCCATCGGGGCTCGACTAATTATATGGACATGGTTCATTCGACCGTTTGTCCCATTACAAACTTTCCCTATCGAGCCCCTTTGACACGAAGTACTTTCCTCAAAAATATAACATATGAGGGTGATGCCCCCCAGTATTTGAGGTTGATTGTAAAGAATCCTTGGATACTATTGAACTTTCCTCAGGTAGCACATAATTGTTGCCTCGTTATAAACCTCGCTAGAAAAATCCATTTGGGATAAAAATAAATCTAAGGGAAAAAGAGTGCAACGAGTGCTTTAAAACTGAGATCTCGATATCTTTGATCGAATACCTGCAGTTAGTTAGTATCGAATAGATAAATGAAAATAGGGATAAAGTTATACCTTATAAATAATATCATTTGTGAAGTGATATGTTCCAATTGTTGGGTAGTTGTTCGCCGTTCATCGTGCCAAGCTTATAAGACCCCTTTCCGACAATGTAGATGACTTGGTAGGGTCTTTCCCAATTTGGGCCGAACTTTCCTTCATGAGGATCCCGAGTGTTGATGGTTACTTTCCTTAGGACCAAGTCCCCGACTCTGAAGTGGCGAAGGTTGGTTATTCTATTATAGTATCTCTTGCTTCGCTGCTTTTGTGCAGCCATTTGAAAAAGCGCGGATTCTTGTGTTTCATCCAATAATTCGAGGCGACTATTCATAGCCTCGTGATTTGATTCTTTTGTTGTCAGTCAAAACCTAGCACTAGGTTATCACGGCCCAAAATCGAGGGACGCGACCAACACTCAACCGGGTGACCCCAGTCAAGCGAACCTGATTTGCCTTTCCCATCCCACACGTTACCCCGTGATTTTAATATACATCATTCAAGTAAAATAGCCATTTATATCTTAAGCATAAACTTCCAACTTGAATACACTTCTACTTTTTATCATTACTAACACATGATACAAAATACTTACAAAATACATACAACATTAACAACGTGGACCACGATTCCAAATCGTACGCTTACTACCCAAAATTCATATATACATTCCCCACATTGTGTCTACGTAGCCTCTACAAGTACAAAAGATTTATATACTACTTACCGGCAACAAGGCCCCGGCTATACCTTACACTATACCATAAACTCAAATTAAGGTGACATGAGTAACACGTGGCCCCGAGAAGAAGTGGGGCTCACCAGAACAGCTGACGAAAAGGAGAGGAGGCACTACTGACGGTGGGCTGAATTACCTACTGTAGAACCACCTACATTTATATAAGAAAATGTAGCGCCCCCGGCAAAAGGGACGTTAGTACTGTGGAATAGTACTAGTATGTATGAACAAACTTTATCCCAAGTACAATCAAACAATACACAAGTAAGAAACGGTAATAGAACCAATCAATCAATGCACGTGGAAAATAACAACCAAATCATCAAGTTCCACAATCTCTCCTTTTATCCTTTTCAACATTACTATATTTAAGCGTTTCCTCGATTTTTCATTTCGATGGTGATAACAATCACATTCCGTCCTTATTACCTCGGCCAGCCTTATTACCTCGACCACCCTTATTGCCTCACACCTTATCAAGCTTATTGATTTGTGTTGCGGCGTGCAACCCGATCCCACCTGACAATCATATTTCATAACAGCAACCATAAACAATTACATCACAAGAATCATCACTTCAAGGAACACAAGTTCCTATCAACAATTTATGTATGTGGTCCCAAGGCACCATTACTCTCATCAAGTAGTAATTTCATGACCGCTGTGTTGCCACAATCGCCCAATTCAGTTACATTGTTTCACAATACTCTTTTTCATTACTTTCCACGCATGGCTTTCAACTATTTGACACATTCTCTTATTTGAGCACATCATCAATCTTTCGTTCATTAAACATCAAAGATCTTTCACAACTTCATACAACACAATAGCTTGACAATCAACCAGGAAAATCAGAGAATAGAATCTCACGCCTCAACGCGTTTGAACAATCAATTCATGTATTTCCAAACAAGGCACACATACCAAATACCCGAACCCAACAAGAGGATTCTATGAAGGTTAAAGTTAGCATACATACCTCGAATCGGGATTTTTCCTTAATTTCTATCTCAAATCACAAGGCCTCCTAGCACCTTCAACCTAATTCATAATGTGTCACATTTAAACTTAGAATTAGGAATCATGAATATGTCTCGAACTCATTTGGGCTTTCTATCAAACACTAGGTGTTCTCTTTGGATTAGATAACCCTTCTTTAGTGAAAGAGTACCCCAACCTATTTTCCTTAACTAGATTATGGCAGATTGGGTGCATGCATGCAAGGTTCTCAACCCAATCTTCATGAACTATCCTATTCATGTTTCATTTTAACAAGATCTGGAAATTTAGGGTTAATGGGGTGGAAGCTTACCTCTTACAGTGAAGAAATTTGTGGTCTACTTGATTAGTTTCAAGTTTGAGTGATGAAGGAAGACCAATTTGATGATGTTGAGACTTTCTCTCTCTAGAACCCACTCTTTCCTCTCTCTAATATCCCAGAAAAATGGTTAAAAATGAAGGGGAGGGGTGTTTTTAATGGACTGGGGTCGGGTTTTAGCATTAGAAAAATAGAAGCCCGATACAAGAATGCGGTCAGGAATGCGATTGCATTTGTGACATGCGGTCCGCATAATCGACCTCATAATTGCCCTCAAGATGGGCCAAAATTCGAAAGACACTGCCCAGGTATGCGACCATTGTGCGGTCCGCATACACGTTATGTGATCGCATGATGCGTCTTATAACTTCCCTCCCAAAACCAAAGGCAACAATACGACAGCTATGCGGTCCGCATAACTGAAATGCGATCGCATATTGGACCGCATAGTTGACCTCTAATGGGATAGTGGTCTGCCCATGTATGTGACCACTATGCGGTACGCATACACGTTATGCGATCGCATAGCGCGTCGCATAACACCTACTTTCTGGAAAATTTTACTCTTTAAGTCTCGGGGTACTTTTTACTCAATTTAGGTCTGTTTTAAAAATTTCCACAGTAAAAACAACTCGGAGACTCATTCGGAATTATTTAAAAATGAGAAAATGTTACGGGTAGATCCATTTCTCCTTAGCGTCGTTCAACCTTTTCTTTGGGTCAATGATAGTCTTGTTCGACGATTTGGCATGTCCGTTCCCACTAGGGTGATACGATGTTGACAATATCCTTTTTACTTTATGGCCTTCGAGGAATTTCGTCACTTTGCTGCTGATAAATTATTTTCCATTGTCGCACGCTATTTCGGCTGGTATCCTGAATCGACACACAATGTGATCCCAGATGAAGTGTATAACCTCTTTTTCTTTGACTTTCTCGAAATCCTGTGCTTCAGTCCATTTAGAGAAATAGTCAGTCATAAATAAAATGAAATTAGCTTTAACTAGGGCCGATGGCAGAGGGCCGACGATATCCATCCCCCATTTCATGAATGGCAATGGGTATAGGACCGAGTGAAGTTGTTCTCCGGGCTGGTGGATCTTCAATGCAAACCTTTGACATTTATCACATTTTCAAACAAACTTCTTAGAGTTTTTCCATGTTATCCCAGTAATATCCTGCTCTAATGACTTTGTGAATCAGTGATTCGATGCCGGAGTGGTTCCTGCCTTCATGGACGTCTCGTAGAACATAATCGGTGTCCCCTGGTCTCAAAGACACTGCCAATGGTCCATCTAATGTTTTCCTGTATAATGTTCCATCTTCAGCCAACGTGAATCAGGCATCTTTAGTTCGTAAGGCCCTCGATTCTTTAGAGTCTAATGGGAGCATTCTGTTTTTCAAGTATTCAATATATTTATTCCTCCAATCCCAGGTTAATCTTGTAGAGTTTATCTCGGCATGACCTTCCTCGATTACAGATCTCGAGAGTTGAACGACAGTCCCCGAGCTAATCTCATCCTCTTTGACCGATGACCCCAAATTTGCAAGTGCATCGGCCTCACTGTTTTGTTCTCGAGGTACAGGCTGTAAAGTCCATTCCTGTAAACGGTGCAAAGTTACCTGTAGCTTGTCCAAATACCTTTGCATTCTATCCTCTCGAACTTCGAAGGTTTTGTTTACTTGGTTAACCATCAGTAAAGAGTCACACTTAGCTTGAATGACCTCTGCTCCCAAGATTTTAGCTAGCTCGAGACCTTCAATCATGGCCTCATGCTCGGCCTCATTGTTAGTCAACTTAAAAATTTTGATAGATTGCCTAATAGTGTTACTCGTGGGCGGCTTCAAAATGATGCCTAGCCCGTACCCCTTCACATTCGAAGCGCCGTCTGTAAAAATGGTCCATACCCCCGATGATGTACCCAATTTTAAGAAGAGTTCCTTTTCGACTTCGGGTATGAGGGTTGGTGTGAAATCAGCCACGAAGTGTGCTAAAATTTGAGACTTGATGGTCATTAGGGGTTTATATTCGTTATCGTACCCACTGAGTTCGACGGCCCATTTGGCCAATCGACCCGACAGTTTAGGTTTTTGCAAAATATTACGAAGTGGGTAAGCGGTTAATACATATGGGGTGACACTGAAAGTATGGTTTTAACTTTCTAGAGGCGCTTATCAGTGCAAGTGCAAATTTCTCTAAGTGTGATATCTAGTTTCTGTTTCTCCTAAATTTCGACTTATGTAATAAACAGGGAATTGGGTACCTTGATCTTCTAGAATCAGGACATCACTTACCGCGATTTCTGATACTGCCAAGTACAAGTAAAGTTTCTCATCTGCCTTCGGAGTGTGAAGTAGTGGTGGGCTCGATAGGTATCACTTCAATTCCTCTAATGCCCGCTGGTATTCTGGGATCCAGGTGAAATCGTTCTTTTTTCTGAGTAGAGAGAAAAATATGTGGCTTCGATCCGATGACCTCGAGATAAATCAGCCTAAGGCAGTTATCCGTCCAGTCAGCCTTTGTACGACTTTTACACTGTCCACGACGGTGATGTCTTGGATGGCCTTGATTTTTTCGGGGTTGATCTCGATCCCCCGATTCGACACCATGAAGCCAAGGAACTTGCCCGAACCGACCCCGAAAGCACATTTCTTAGGGTTGAGCTTCATGTTATATTTCCTCCGAATCTCGAACGTTTCCTGCAAATGAGCTAAATGGTCCTCTATGCGCAGGGACTTAATTAGCATGTCATCAATATAAACTTCCATTTACTTACCTATATGTTCTTCGAACATTTTATTTACTAGGCGTTGGTAAGTAGCTCCCACATTTTTTAACCCGAAGAGCATTACATTATAACAGTATGTTCCATACCTGGTGATAAATGAAGTCTTTTCTTGATCTTCTGGGTTCATTTGAATTTGATTATACCCGGAATAGGCATCGAGAAAAGTAAGGATCTCGTGGCCGGCCGTGGCGTCAATCATGCCATTGATATTAGGAAGTTGAAAAGAATCTTTGGGGCATGCCTTGTTCAAATCCTTATAGTCTACGCATATTCTAAGTTTGTTCCCTCGTTTAGGGACTACGACTACATTGGCTAACTATTCGGGATATTTTAGCTCCCGAAGGGACCCTATTTTGAAGAGTTTAGTTACCTCGTCCTTTATGAACGCGTGCTTTACCTCGGACTGAGGTCTTCTCTTTTGCTTCATAGGACTGATCTTAGGGTCCAGGCTTAGCCGATGGGTTGTTATCTCCGTTGGTATCCCTGTCATGTTTAAATGAGACCAAGAAAAACAATCTATATTATCAGTAAGAAATTGAATAAGCTTTTTCTTGAGTTCGGAGGTTAATCCCGTTCCCAGGTATACCTTTCGCTCGGGCAGGTGCTCGATCAGTATAACCTTTTCCAGCTCTTCAACCGTTGATTTGGTGGCGTCAGAATCTTCTGGAACAACAAAAGTTTGAGGGGTCAAAAAATCCTCCTCTTCTTCTTCTATCTCCTGCTTCCCTGCTTCGGTTGAGGCTGATGGTGGTGATTGTTGTTTGGCTTCCTGTTTACCTTTGATGCTCAACTTTCCCAAGGTTAATAACGTAGATACCGGCATTACCTCATCGACTGCAAAAATTTTCTTTGCAGCATGCTCTTCCCCGTACACTATTTTTACACCGTCTGACGTTGGGAATTTCATCATCCGGTGGAGGGTCGTGGGGTCTGCCCTCGTGCTGTTGATCCAAGGCCTTCCGAGCAGGGCATTTTACTTCATGCCGCCCTCGATTACGTGGAACTTGGTATCTTGAACTTGGTATTTGGTTAGGATGCACTGAACAGGAAGGGGCTCCTAATTCGTCGTCATCAACCCTGATCTTCGACTGATATTGATTGTGCACATCTCCCCAAGTTACAGCTGGATACTCGATCAAATTGTTTTTCAACTGACGCGATGCTATCGAAATCCGTTCATTCAACCCTTGAGTGAAAGAAATCGGGACACGAACTCCCTCGGCATTTCATTATCCCTTTGTCTTACCTTGAAAAGATCTGATTTACTTGTTGTGACCTTTATGGCTCCGGCGTTATCACGACCCCAAATCCTAAACCGGCTGTGATGGCGCCTATCGTGGAACTAGGCTAGCCAATAATCACATAATTACAGTTTTTCAAAAATCCCAACCATTTTCAACATTTGATAAAGTATATAGAATTACTGAATCCGTTAGGCAAAATAAATAGCTAAACAGTCTAAACCATCCCCGAAATTCGGAGTCAACATGTCACGAGCATCTAGCCTACATGCCAAAAGTCTATTATTATAATACAAAACCTCATAACGAATAACTAGGTACAACATGAGAAGGGAAAACAGAGATACTAAGAACGTTGAATAGCTACCTCTATGTCCCGAACTCCGGCTCCGCACGGAATAAATGGCTAACGCTTGGTATCAGCACCTGTATCTGCACACAGGGGTGCAGGGAGTAATGTGAGTACGCCAACTCAGTAGTAATGAAAATAAAGCAAGTCTAAGCAGCAAGAAACACATAAAAATCAAATCATCAGTTCCCAATATGCCCAGCCATTCTTTTCAACAATATATACATATATATATATACGAAATCAGCATACCTTAAAAGCCAACTTCAGAAAAATCCTTTGAAAAATGTGTTTTCCAATAATTTCAGAAATAAAAATACCTCAAGAATTTAGTGTAAAATGAAATAAGTCATAAATAGCCCCTCGGGCAGAACATGAATCATAAATCGCCCCTCAGGTAGAACATCACTCAGCACCTCACAGTCACTCAGTATCAGCCCCTCGGGCAACCTCACTGTCACTCATGCCTCCCAATCACTCGTCACTCGGCACTCGGCACTCGCACTCATTGGGTACCTGCGCTCACTGGGGTGTGTACAGACTCCGTAGGGGATCCTTCAGCCCAAGCGCTAGTATCAAGCCACCTCGTGGTGTATCATATCCTCACAATCAGGCCCTCGGTCTCACTCAGTAAGAAACTCTCAAAAGCCCATTGGGCGTATCAGTAAAATGGGGTACTCGACCCAAAAGCATCATTTTATATCTCAAAACACTATAAATAAGGCTGAGTTTCAAAATCAGTTAAACTTAACATGACTGAGTGTAAATCATAAATCAACAGTGAGGAAATAGCAGTAAAAAGCCCCCAAGGGGTCCAAACAAGTCGGCACCAGGCCCTAAACATGGCTTATAGCCCAAATACAGAAATAGTTTTTAGAACACAATTTAACATATGATTTAGAGTAAATACGCAACTCAATAGTTGCCGCAGAGAGGTCCAAGTCCAAAGCCGAAAATCAGTGTGCGCCACATATTCGTCATCTGACATGTGCGCCATTCTAAAAACAGTGAGAAAGATGAAGTGCGGGGTTTCATACCCTCAGGACAAGATTTGTAACCATTACTTACCTCTACTAGGCCACAATACTAATCCGCGATGCTCTTGCCCCTCAAACCGAATCCCGATTAACCAAAACCAAAATAACATCATAATATACGCTAACGGAACAAAACCCAATCGAAAACTATCAATTTATACAAAATTCTCGAAATTCGGCCGAACCCGAGCCCCGGGCCCACGTCTCAGAATTCTATAAGATTTAAATCACAAGAATCCTTATCCTCCCACGATTCTACACATACCAAGAACACCACAATCGGACCACGATTCTCCGCTCAAATCACCAAAAGAATTTTCCAAACTTCTTCCCATTTTTTCCAACTTTTCTACTTTAAATTCCTCAAATTTCAAGCCTAATCCGTCACAAAATAACATAGAAACGAGTTTATAATCGGGAAAACTTACCGCTATTGAAGACCCTCGAATTCCTCCTTGAATTTGCTCTCAAACCAGCTCAACCCGCATGTGACAATGGAAGAAATGACCAAAATTTTGCGGGGGCACCTATTTATATTTTCTGTCCAGTTAATCTGCACCTGCGGACAATTTCTCGCACCTACGGTCCCAGGTGCTCACCTGCAAAATCCCACTAACAGTCCAAACTTCGCATGTGCGAGTCCTTTTCCGCACATGCGGCTTCGCAGGTGCAGCCCATGCTTCGCACCTGGGGATTCCTCCTGCCTAGCCTATTTTCGCACTTGCGACTCCCCATCTGCAGGTGCGTCCACACTAGTAAATTAACACCAGCAGCTATTTGCTGCAATTTCCTAAGGCCAAACCTCCGCTAACAATCCGAAATCAATCCCGAGCCCCTCGGGGACCCAACCAAACATACGAACACACCCCATAGCATCATTCAAACTTAGTCGAGCCTTTGAAACAACAAAAACAACACAAAAATGCCAAAATTACATCAAATTCAAACCTATGAGCTTTAAATTTTCTAAATTTCGCCAATGATGCTGAAACCAACCAAAACACATCCGATTGACCTGAAAATGTGCACACATATCCAAAATGACATTACAAACCTGTTCCAACTTCTCAAATTCCATTCCGACCCCGATAGCCTATTTTCCACTGCCGACCGGAAATCGCCAAAAACTAATTTTCGGCAATTCAAGCCTAATTCTACACCGGACATTAAAACTTCATTCCGAACACATTCCTATGTCCCAAATAACCTAGGCTATCCGAGCCATAAAACTCGCATTCCGAGGTTTCTTACCAATAAGTCAACCCCCAGTTAACTTTTTCAATTATTAAGTTAATTTAAGAGACTAAGTGTCTCTATTCTACCACAACCACTCCGAAACTGAACCAACCGACCCAACACAACATAAATGGGCTAAGAGATATATGATAAGGCAGAAACGGGGGAAATAGGGCTAATCTCACGGAACGACCGGCCGGGTCGTTACACGTGCGCCTTTATGAAATAATCTGCTAACATGGCAAATGAATCTATGGAATTTGGTGGTAGGTTGTGATACCAAATCATTTCTCCCTTCCACAGGGTCTCTCTGAACTTTTTAACAACACAAATTCGATTTCATCATCTTCTAAATCGTTACCCTTATTGGCGCATGTATAGGAAGTGACATGCTTGTCGGGATCGGTGGTCCCATTATATTGGGATATGTCTGGCATACGAAACTTCTTTGGAATAGGCTTCAGAGCTGTACTTGGAGGAAACATCTTTTGTACAAACTTCTTCGAATCCATACCTTTCAAGATTGTCGCTTTCCCTGGTGTCTAGTCAACTCAGTAGTTGTATGTCTCCACTTTTTATTGTTGGCTTACATTTTCTTCTCCCCTGATTCAATTCTTTTGGTGAGCTCCTTGAGAATTTTAATTATTGCAGGATCAGTCCCTGATTCGTTACCATTCGACCTTTCCTGTATCGGCTCGGTTTCCGGCTCAACCCTATTCGGAGCTCTATGTTGATTTTGTAACTGAGCAATAGCGGCTTGCTGAGCTTGAAGCATCTCTAATATGACTTGGATACTGACTCCTTCGTCTCCTCTGCACTGTGTTCCTTGGCCACCTGATCGGCCTTCCCGGCATACACTCCCTTCGAGATATGTGCCTAGGTCTGCATTTAAAGCAACGTGCGAACTGGCATCGACTGGATTGGCAAGTGGTGCTCCTCCGAGATTAGCTTGTGGTACCTCGACTCCTAGAGCAATCACATTTTCATTTTACCCCGTGTAATCTGACACCATTGTTACCGTGTGTGGATGCGTTCTGTGAGTTTGACATGTTTTAACCTGAAAGCAAAAATTCTTGACAAGAACAAGCGTAAATTAATGTGTTCTACCAGAATCAATGCTGAAAAATCACTATTATCCTTAGCCCTATGTTTGACGCCAAACTGTTTATCCTAAAAATCGAGTAACAATTAAACTTATATTGTGGTTTTAAGGATATGTGGTTTAATTCAATACCAATTGATAAACAATGAATTAAATAGATAAATTAGACAATAAGATAAATCAATCCAGTGTGAAAGCAGCGTTTCGACCTCGATTCGAGATAGTCTCGAGGTTGAATAATAAGATTAGTAAGGAATGGAACAAACATCGATGAACAGTAAGTAAAATAAAGAGAGTTGTGTTTGTGTGTATTCTTATCGGTCAATAATGATGATTACAAATGAATGAGATTCCTCCTTATACAATAGAGGAGTTCTAAACAAGGTACACATCTAATTACAGTAGGAAATCATACAGAAAACTGATTAACCGCCGAAGATCAATCCATTCAGAAATTCACGCCACGATCTTCGATCCGTTGCGGATATCTCACCCTTTCCATTATTGAACTATACCGGCATCATTTCGGAGTACGCCCTATTCTGACCTCGATTAGTGATATCGACCTCGATCTTGAAAGCAACTTCGATCCTGGAGTCAACGTCCTGGCCTTTTGACGTGGTCTCTCTTTTTCGATCAAAGAATGAATTCGGATAGCCCCGATTTCTACCTTACAAAATATTCTTTGTCGCGAAAGTACTGAGTTAAAATAAATTCGATATAGTAACATTGGATCTGCCCCTAATGATTTTATGGTATCTGATATAAAATAATTATAGTAAATTATGAAATCGCGCTGGAATGGGAATCACTGTGTGTTAGAAAATGCTACGATTGGTGCTCATTAGTTGTGTTAATCTATCCCTTTAATTTCACCCGGCGAGCCACTAATAATGCTAGGATATCCATAGGAGTTTAAACGACCCTGGGCTGATATTAGACAAGAAGGAGGCAAGCTAGCCAACACCATGATCTCAACCGCATTGGTCCCTGGCAGGATATCAGGAAAGAATCAAGAAAATTAGCATTTTTTCAATTCTTTGCCAATTATTGAAAGTTTGCAACTCCTCTTGCCGTGTCAAAAGATAGGAATGCTCTTTTTTTTTTCCTGAATATATACAAGGAATACTAACATTAAGAATTATTACTATTATTTTAATTGTAATACCCTTCTTTAATTTTCATTTCTCTCTTTCTCTCTCTTCCTTTTCTTGCTGCAGCCATAGATCAGAGTGGCTCTTGAATTATTTCATAAGTTAAGATTAGCTGTTCTAACGTACAAAGGGATCCATCTCAGCTGGATAAATGTGATATAATCACAGAGAATTAAAGCTTAGTACATTCGTTTTTTCTATAGTACTATATATGTCTGATCCGTATACCAAATTCCTTTTTGAAGTGGTTGTTATACTATATAATTTTGTACAATGCTAAACAGTTGCCCCATAAATCTTTATATTAATAGCTTGAATTTGGTGGCAAGAAACGCAGCTTCTGGGTTTATTAGTAGAAGATTAGTTATGGTCAGATCTGTCAGTAATTAAATGGAATTGTGAACAAGGATCCACATAGTAATTACTGTTATTTATCTACATCAATACCACACAAGAGGGGTGATTTGTGTGGTGACCAATTTTCGCGTGCAGTAGTTATAGAAGGACCATGTTCTTCTACATGTTCCAACTCCTACAGTTTGCGGAATAATAAATGCGGAATTTAAAGAACACAACAATTTTACGTGGAAAATACCTGGCTAAAAAGGTGAAAAACCTACGACCTACTTCCTAGTAAAATTTTCCCAAACTCTTCACTAAATCAATAAGCCNAAACTAGCCTCTAGCTATTTGCGACAAACTTCAAGTTAACTATAACTTGAACACTCAGTACCTGTTACAATTGCTTCTAGATAAAGCTGAAAGGTACAATTTGTAATCACCTACTACAAATAAACTAGACTAAAAAACAACAAATGAAACTGGTTCTTCTAGCTGGTCCAAGTATCTTCAGAGTCGCACACTTAAATCTCATAAGAACTGCTTGCAAAATTGCCTTGCTAATTTTGCTCTCAATTCTTGTTTTGGTTCTGCTTTTGTGTGTACCTGTACAATAAGAACACTGAACAATATATAGGATTTAGTATACAAAGAGATATACTAGAATTCAGATGCTACTCTTCCTTGGTGGAAGAGTTCTAGTTGATCTCAACTCCCTAAATCCTCCTTTATCTTGATTCTGTTCTTACTGAATAAGGAGTCCCTCTCCATGTCAATTTGCAACATTTTAGATCAGGAGATATCTCTTTAGATCACTGATTGTTTTTATCTCCTTCTTGTGCACCTCACGTGCCATTTACTCTGCATGTGTCTATGTCTCCAGTGATGGACCTGGTTCAACTCTGAGTTCCTTTGTCAATCTTCAAAACCATTCAGCTTCTTGATCCAATAAATTCCCTCTTTTTGATGATGACAAACTCTATGCTTAGGCCTGCAATCACTTTAATCTAACATTGACACATTTTAGAGCATTAAGCATTTATCATAAAGAACCAGGTTCATTAGGTTATAAAAATCACATTTTTTCAATATAGCACATCTTCCCCATTTTTGCATCATCGAAAATTTTCAAAATGTTTGAATTACCAAATTGATAAGAATTACTCATGGCCACTGGGGCAACTGCAAGTGCAAACATGGATTAATCATTAATAGTGAACCAAGAATGCAAACTATCAAAGAAAGTGAGACAAAACAAATAAGAGAAGAAACAACAGTATCCATTGATAGAAGCATAGTTCAGCCACCAAACACACAAATAAATAAAAGCAGTTACAATCATAAGCAAAACATAGGAAAAAAATCCCGAATCGGGGTCATAGAGGGGTAATGACAGGGCACTAGACACCTAAGGCTGGGAAGGAGTGGAGGTTGGGTTCTTTGCATGGAGGAGGGAGAGCATATTTTAAAGGACCCCTTCATTCTTCTCTTTTTCTTTGGCCAGTTTAGTTTTGAGAGCATCTCTCTCAGCCTCAACCTCTGCAAGGCGGGTCTTCAATTGAAGAATTTCAGCATCCTTAACCCCACCTTCTTGTACAAGCGCCCTGACCTTGCTGTTCACAGGAATTTTTCTGGATGAACAAGGTTCATTGTCAGGAACATTCACGATATAGTCATATGCGAGAATCGTGTTCTTCCCAAAATGATCCTTGACAGTGGCCATTTCTGCCTTCTTCAAGGGCACTTTGAAGTGAGCCAGCACAGTCTTGAGGAAGAAACCATATGGGATGGCATGGGCCTTGGGACCATTTACCACCATGTCCAGCAACTGAATAATGAAATAGGGCCAGTTGATTTGCCTTCCACTGTCTAGGCACTCCATGAGGGTTAAATCCATATAGTTTGATATGTGCCTTCTCTCTTACCTGGGCAGTACACATTGATGAACTCAAACACCACCTTGTGCTGGGGTTTCATCTCGCTTTTGTACACAGCCCTTGGTTCCGCTTCTTCAGTATTGTCACTGAAACTTCTGGTAATTTGTAGTGCAAAAGGAAGACCATCTAAGCTAGGCCACTTCTTCCTTGTATAATGATCATATCCCTTAGCTAGAATCCCAAGAAATTCGCCCAGCTCTTTGGCATCAAAGGTGATTATAGTCCCTTTTACCTGACTGGAGACCCTGCCATCCTTGACCTCAACATTGGACATGAACTCTAAAATCTCACTCCTGGCCAGCCATCCATCTAATTGAAGAACCATGTCCTTCCAGCCCTACACTTCCAAGGCATCCAATAGGTAAACCATGCCAGACTCCTCCAGATCCATCAACAACCTTCCCTTCAGAATAATGTGTTTCCTAAATTTGGTCAATCTAGACTCCTAAGCTTCTTCACCAGTCCAATCTTCCCCGTCATCAATCTGAACCTTCTTTGATTTCAGGGTAGACCTAGTCCTCTTGACAATAGTTGAGGGTGTAGCAGACACAGATGCAAACTTCTTGGAAGAAGTCTTGGATTTCTTGGGTTTGGGCGTCTGAACCTCAACATCTGCCATTTGTTCTTCTCGATGGACCAGGTCTATCTCCTCAACCTCAACAGCCTCTACAGGCTCAAACACCTTTGCCTTCCTTTTTTTAACTCTCTTTCTCTTACTCTCCTTCAAAGCGTTTTGCAACTCCTCTTAACTCTGCCTAATTGAACTTTGTGTAGTTCGTCCTCTAGGAATGGAAGTTTCTACAGAGGGAGTGGCTTTTCTCTTCTTACTTTCCACTGGAGTTTCAGCCTTTTTAGTCTTGGGTGTCCTCTTCCTTTTGGGTTTATAACTCTCCCCTAACTTTCTCATAAGGTCAGCCAAAGTTTCCTCAATGGATGAATCAGGTTTATCAGTAGAATGTCGAAGATTTTCTAACCTCTCGGCAGCCTCTCCTGAGTTACTTCCCCCTGAGTCTTTGGCACCTTCTTCAACTACCACTGGGACAGTACCACAAATTGCCGATGGAGTACCTTCTACCCCTATTCCCCTAGCAGTATTTGTTTCACAATTTTATATTTACCACCATTTGTCGCCTATCAGGAACTTCCACATCTACTACATACCCAATCAGAACAAACATATTTTAAGAAGTGACTGGTTCAGGATCAGACCCAATTTTAGGAGTTGATGATACCTGTTTAGAATCGGATGAACCAGTTGCTTCCCCCTTGGTTGCTCACTTGAAGGAGTCATTGGAGTTCTCAGATTCTTGAGTCTGGCTAGCTTGAAGCTTAGCATTTAATTTCCTAGCTAGAGAGCCAGAAGCCACAATTTTTCTATCTAGCATTTTGACACACATTTTCTTGCGTTCTAGATTAGGGCTTGGTTGAACGGCGGGAGTGATTGGAGGAGACGGGATATGATTGTTTTGAAGGGTGGTGGGATGGGATTGAGATGGGGTGGAAGAATTTGATTGAGATGGGGTGGAACCAGTATCTTTGAGTGTGATACTATAGTCAGGTGTGGCGGAGGAGGATGAAGCAGGTGGTGGAGTATTAGCCATTGTGATGAATTTTTGTTGAAGAAAGGAAGAAGATTAGGATCAAGATGTTTGAGCAGAAGGTTGAAAGGGTTTCGACGGTTATGTCTTTTAGAAAGAAACTGAATGAATAATTAGAGAAGTGATGATGAGTTTTCAAAAACTTGGGTAATTAATACAAAACGGGTGTACTTTGGGTCAAGAGGAAGTCTAATCGGTTTAGAAGTGTCAGGTGTAAGGTGACGGTTATGAGTACCCTATAATCTAGGCCTTTTTAATTTGATTGGACTCTTTGGAACAGGTTCAAATTTAGGATAAGGACTAGAATTTGAAAAGATCTTGTTATAGATAGAGTCCTGCTCAGGATTAACTATTAATATTTCAATATATGTACAGTGGTGAGCACATACCTCGTCTGTCATATGAACCAGCAGCGATGAACCAGTTTCATCTTGTTAGAATCTCTTGATTAAGCCTCAATTTTTAAAAATAGAAAAACATCATTAGTAACCAAGGAGTCACATTAACACATGGCAAGAGAGTATGTTGTTTATAACATGAAACTAAGCAATGATTATTCTGATTATTTACACAAATTTCAGAATTCCTAGCCAATTTTTTTTTTCATTTTTGTTTTGAACCGATTAAATTAGGTGATCTTAATCATCCCTAACTCTAACATGTTCCTTTCAAAATGCTCTCTACTTTGTGCTTTAGTAAAGATGTCATCAATTTTTTTTATTAGTAGAACAGAATTCAATAGAGATCATTCCTTTCTCATAGTTGTCTCTTAAGAAATGGTGTCTAACATTTATGTGCTTTGTTATTTTATGATGAACGGGGTTCTTCGTCATACTGATAGCACTAGTGTTATCATAGAAGATAGGGATGCATCTAACCTCTATACCAAAATCCATCAATTATTTTTTAATCCATAATAACTGAGCACTCCATGAGGCTACAACCACATACTCAGCCTCAATAGTAGACAGATCTACTGAATTCTGTTTCTTAGTAGCCCAAGACACAAGACATGAGCCCAAAAAGTGTTCCATACCTGAGGTGCTCTTTCTATCTACCAAAAAGCCTGCATAGTCAGCATAAGCATATCCCACAAGATCAAAATTACTACCTTTAGGATACCAAATAAAGAGGTATGGGGTATCTTTACGTATCTCAAGATTCTCTTCACCGCAGTTAAGTGTGATTCCTTTGGATTAGCCTAAAATCTTGCACAAAGACCTATGCTAAAGAAAATTTCAGATCTACTGGCAGTAAGATACAACAATGAACCAATCATTCCTCTATACAACTTTTGATCGACAGATGAACCAGGTTCATCTACATCTAGTTTTGTGGCTGTTGCAATGGGAGTGTCAATTTCCTTTTATTCTTCCATCTTAAATCTTTTAAGCAATTCTTTCACATATTTTTGTTGATGGATCATAGTTGCATTTGAATTTTGTTTAATTTGTAAGCCTAAAAATAAGTTAAGCTCACCCATCATGCTCATTTCAAATTCACTCCCCAATAGTTTAGCAAATCCTTTTCTTAGCTTTTCAGAAGTTGCCCCAAAGATTATGTCCTCTACATATATCTGCACTACCAAGAGATCTTTACCTTTTTCCTTCAAGAATAAGGTGCTATCAATTTAGCTCTCTCGTAGTCATGTTCCAGCAGGAATTTTGAAAGGCTTTCATACCATGCCCTTGGAGCTTGCTTGAGTCCATACAGTGCTTTGTCAAGCTTGTACACATGATCAATATTCTCCTTTTTTTCAAACCCCGGAGGCTTCTTTACAAACACTTCTTCCTTGAGATATCTATTCAGGAAGGCACCCTTGACATCCATCTGGTGAAGGGTGAATTCCATGTAAGCAACAAAGGTTGTGAGGAGCTTAATTTCTTCCAACCTTGCCACAGGAGCAAAGGTTTCATCATAGTCTATTCCTTCCTCCTGACTGTATCCTTGAACCACAAATATTGCCTTGTTTCTTGTAAATGTTCCATCTTCATCAAGTTATTTTCTGAATACCCACTTTGTGCCAATCACTGATCTATCAAAGGGTCTAAGTACCAGATGCCAAACTTGACTCCTTTCAAATTGGTTGAGTTCTTCTTGCATTGCATTTACCCAATCTGCATCCTGTAAAGCTTCAACAATAGTTTTAGGTTCAATCAGGGATAGAAAAGCATCAAACGCACATGGATTTTTCAAAGAGGATCTGGTTCTGATTTCCAGATGTTGGATAAGTTATAATGTTCTCAATGGGGTGTGAGCTTTGATATCTGTGTGTTTTTACAACCAACTGGGTATTACTTGAAGATCCTACAATGTCTTGTTGCTGAGGAACAGGATCAGGGACAGGTTACAATGAGGTTTGGAAATTAGTTTGTTGCTCAGTTCCCCCTGGCATGTTGACAAGGATGGATGAACCTGTTCCATCACCCATTCCTTCCTCCAGTCTTGCTCCAGTTTTGTCTGAGTTTCTGACCAGCCCAATTTCTTCATCTACTTGTTCCTGTCTCTCAGAGAGAATGTTAGTTTCATAAAAAAAACATGCATACTCTCTTCAACACACATAGTTGTTTTGTTATACACTTTATAAGACTTACTATGTGAATAATATCCCAAGAATACTCCGGCATCACTTCTAGGATAAAACTTACCTAGGGAGTCCTTGCCATTGTTGTGCACAAATCACTTACAGCCAAAAGCCCTAAGATGGTATATATTGGGTTTTCTCCCTTTAAGTAACTCATAGAGAGTCTTCTCTACAAGTGGTCTAGTCATGCACCTATTTATGATATAGCATGCAGTGTTTACATCTTCTGCCCAGAAGCTATGAGGTGGTTTACTAGAAAGAAGCATGGTCCTGGCCATATCTTCAAGTGTCCTATTTTCTGTTTCAACCACTCCATTTTGTTGTGGAGTTCTAGGGGCAGAAAATTTATGATCTATGCCATGCTCATCACAAAATTCAGCAAATTTGGCATTTTCAAATTCAGTGCCATGATCAGACCTAATTGATGCAAGTTGATTTCCTAATTGTTTCTGTATTTTTCTAACAAAAGAAGTAAACATGTCAAATGCTTCATCTTTAGATGTTAGAAACAATGTCCAGGTAAATCTAGAATAGTCATCAACAAGCACCATTGCATATCTCTTATCCACCTGTGCTTAGTGTTCTCATAGGACCACATAGGTCCATATGGACCAGTTCCATCGTCCTGGTGGTACTCACAATTTTCTTGCTTTTGAAAGATGATCTTACATGCTTCCCCCTTGCACAAGCCTCACAAACTTTATCTTCCTTGAACTTAATGTTAGGAAGTCCTATCACTAAGTCCTTGGATACTAATTTGTTGAGTTGATTCACATTGGCATGGCCAAGTCTTTTTTGCCAAAGGAGGGGATCACTATCCAGCATACTTAAACACGTTAGTTCATTTTTTGACAGAGTGGACAGATCTATGATATATATATTATTCACTATCTTTCCCTACAAATAAATCTTGTCGGTGATAAGATTAATTACAAAGCATTTTGTAGAAGTGAATGCAACCAGGTTATCTCTGTCACACAGTTGTGACACAGTGATCATGCTATATTTCAAGCCATCTATCAAGTAAACATTCTCAATAGAACGTGTGTCATCCTTACCTACCTTACCAACCCCAATGATTTCACCTTCCTTTCCATTTCCAAAGGAGACATTTCCTCCCTTGAGGTTCTCAAGTGAAAGGAACTGTTCCTTGTTGCCAGTCATGTGTTTTGAGCAGCCACTATCCATGTACCATGTTTGACTGCTCCTTTACACTTGAATCTCTGATTCCTCATCTGATTCACCAATTTCCATGAGTGATTTCTCATCTCCATCTTCATCATCTGATTCTTCATCTGAACTTTCTCCCCAACAGCAACCATAGCTTTTGTTGATGTTGTGTTTTTCTTGGGATGAACCAGTTCCTTCTTCCGATTCCTTCGTTCAGATTTTTCCCGTTTCCATTCAACTTCCCACTGATGACAGTTCTTGATGTGATGATAAGTTTTTCCACATTTGTAGTATCCCTCGTTGGTGGGTTTTTCCGGTGCGTTTGCCTTGTTGTAGTTTCCACCTCTTGAGATACCCTTTTTTCCAATGAGATAGTTTCTGAATTCCTTGGTGATCATAGCCATTTCATCTTCCAACAAATCTGTTCCTTCGGTGATTCTAAGTGCCAGACTTCTTTCCTTCTTGGGAGCATCCATCTTTATTATCTGCCTTCTAAGTTCATAGGCAGTGAGATTTCCAATTAGCTCATCCAATCTGAGGGTTGCCATGTTATTGGATTTCTGAATATCACTGATCTTACTCTTCCAAGAGATTGGCAGAACCCTTGTCAAAATCTTTTCAACCTTGTCTTCTTCAAGGATAGTCCTTCCAATAGATTTTAGTTCATTTGTCAGAGTAGTGAACCTGGTGTACTCTCTTCGATAGTCTCCCCTTCCTTCATAGAGAAATTCTCATATTGAGAATATAGTAATGTACCTCTGGATCTTTTCACTTGTGCAGTTCCTTCATGAGCAACTTGCAAAGTGTCCCAAATTTCCTTGGCAGCGGTGGAGCTTTGAATTCTGTTGTACTCATCTGGACCAAGTCCACACACAAGCCACTTCTTGGCCTTGGCATTCTTTTTCCATTTTCTTAAGTCTTCAGCAGTGTAGTCAGCTTTTGTCTTTGGCACATCTACTCCTTCAGCAGTCTTCTTCATGGTGGCCAAAGGACCTTCAGTGACTATGTCCCATAGTTCATAGTCTTCTAATTAAGTGATCCTTCATCCTGTTCTTCCACCAGGAGTAGTAATGGCCATTAAAGAGTGCTGGCTTAGCAGTTGATTGTCCTTCCTAGTTCCCAGGTGGTGCACCCATCTTGATCTTTTCCTAAGGTGTTAGCCTCTTCAAGGATAACCCGCTCTAATACCAATTGTTATTTATCTATGTCAATACCACACAAGAGCAGGGGGGGTGATTTGTGTGGTGAAAAATTTTCACGTGCAATAGTTATAGAAGGACCATGTTCTTCTATGTGTTCCAACTCTTACAGTTTATGGAATAATAAATGCGGAATTTAAAGAACACAACAATTTTACGTGGAAAACACCTAGCTCAAAAGGTGAAAAAACCACGACCTACTTCCCATTAGGATTTTCTCAAACTCTTCACTAAATCAATGAGCCAAACAACATTTACAGAATAAACTCTTTTGTAAACCTAAGGATTAACTCTAACCCTTTGTGGAAAACTAGCCTCTAGTTATTTACGACAAACTTCAAGTTAACTATAACTTGAACACTCAGTACCTGTTACAATTGCTTCTAGATAAAGCTGAAAGGTACAATTTGTAATCACCTACTACAAATAAAGTAGACTAAAAGACAACAGATGAAACTGGTTCTTCTAGCTGGTCCAAGTAGCTTCAGAGTCGCACACTTAAATCTCACACGAACTGCTTGCAAAACTGCCTTGCTAATTTTGATCTCAATTCTTGTTTTGCTTCTGATTTTGTGCATACCTGTACAATAAAAACACGAACAATATATAGGATTTAGTATACAAAGAGATATACTAGAATTCGGATGCTACTATTCCTTGGTGGAAGAGTTCTAGTTGATCTCAACTCCCTAAATCCTCCTTTATCTTGATTCTGTTCTTACTGAATAAGGAGTCCATCTCCCTATCAATTTTCTACGTTTTCGATCAGGAGATATCTCTTTAGATCACTAATTGTGTTTATCTCCTTCTTCTGCACCTCACATGCCATTTACTCTGCATGTGTCTATGTCTCCAGTGATGGACCTGGTTCATCTCTGAGTTCCTTTGTTAATCTTCAAAACCGTTCAGCTTCTTGATCCAACAATTACCTAATTGTAAATGTTTATACATACATTCAACTGTATAAGAAACTAAGAATTATAATACAACCTCTGTTTTTCTGCTAGTAATTTACTCAACATTGCATTGCAAGCGACAACTGTTTTACTTAGTTGCTTCACTTTTGAAGTATAACTAATTGCCATAATATGTGGGATGCTTAACAACTTGTTTGGATGGTCATTACCTACTGTATTGTATCGTATTGTTACATTAAATGCGACGTTTGTTTTGGTTATTACTTAAATTTTATTGAATCGTATCATTAAATTCATCATTACATAACGATGAAATATGACATTTATGTAACAACCAATTTGGTGTGGTTGCGTCGTTATATTGACTTATTTTCTCATCTCACCCTTCACTATTATTAAATAATTTTATTTTATCATTTACCCTACCTTTTATATAATAAATTTATTCCGTATCATAATTTTTCTTTAAAATATTACAAATTTATTCTTCATATTGCTGGTGCATGATATCATGAAACAACGACAAATGATAAAATCTATCCAAACACTGTATTCATCAAATGATACAGTACAATATATTACAATATAATACATACGATACATTATGAAACGATGTGTAACAACAATCCAAACAAGCTGTAACATACAGGAGTACCATTTGGATGAGTTTAGTAACAATTTAATTTGGACATACTATCCTCGATTCAAAATTCTATATATACTAGGAGTATAATTTTAAAACTTGCAGCTATACATATAGAAGAACAAAAAGTCTAACTACTTACTGTTGTTTACCCTCAAAATCAGATAACCCCCGATCCAGAAAGTGCGTCGATCGATGTCAAAACAAAATCACAAGATAATAAGAACAAGAAATAACAGTGTATTACCTTGGGATGTGTGTTACAATGTGTATTACAAATTATCAGACCCCCTTTATATAGTAGGGGAGCCCTGCTTTAGATTCGATTCTACAAAAGGTAAGAAATCTCATGATTAGCTAATTAGTCGATCTCTCGCGGATGCGTGCCGAGATTTTTGCTGTGATATCCGACCGATCAAGGATATTATGGCCTTCCGTTATTCAGTTCAATAGTATTTCCTTGAGCTTGATCAGAGACGAGGTTGGTTCCGGAGTTACGGGCTCGATGGTATGTCCTAACTTTGTATCTTGATTCGAAAGGACCCGGGATCGATCTCCAACCCATCCCATTTCAATCAAGATCTTTTGTGCAGTAGGTGAGCCCATTTTCAACCGTACACAGATAGTCCCTTTCTTTTTCGGAGAGTAAATGACGAGAAACGATACGAGCCCTTGATCTTCATCTCGTTTCTTCGCGCGAAAAACAACAAAACTCACGAAACGTCTCGTCAGTCACATCTTTAATGGAATTAAATGTTAGTCCGTTACTAGTAGGGCATCACGGGTTTTGAACCGTCATTTGCAAATTATAAATACTCAAACTTTCATTCATTGAAACTTTACGTTTAAACCTCTTCTACTCTTTTTCTTAAAAACCTTTGCTTATCTAATACTCGTACCAGATTTCTTGAGGCTTTTGCAAGTATTTTCGCTTATCCTCATTTCAAAACCTTAAGCGTGACCTTTTAACTTCCTCTTCTTTATATCTATTCAACAGAAAAATGGCAAAAACTTCTAAGAAAGTTCCGCAAAAAGAAACTCCCTCTGCCTCGCGACCGGTTGAAGAAGAAAATGCTCCTTCTACTGTCGCCGAGGAAAAGTCATCAGAGCACCCCTTGACTTTGTTCGTTCCTGCGGGAATCCCAACTGGTGCCAACTTTAAATTTGAAAAAACCTCTTCCGTACCGGGTCAATGCCGATCTCGAGGTATATATGCTCCATCACGGACGACCTTCTCTCCAAAGTCAAGGAAGACTGTAATTGGGCCGGTAAGCATGTTGTGGTGCCTACGCCCGGGGAGTTAATCACTACCCGGGTGGAGGGTTTTCTAAGTGTTTAAACTTATCCCTTCACGTTGGGCCCTCTAGACCCGATCATCATCGCCTTATGTAAAAGGTATGAGGTAACCCTCAGTCAGATTCATCCATCCTTCTGGAGGATAGTGATTCTCCTTCGCTTCTTTGTAAGCAAGATCGGCAAGTGCCCTTATACCATTGATCATCTCATTTGTCTGTACAATCCCCGACTTTATAGAGGGGGATTGATAAAATTTGGCCGTTGGGCCACGAAGGCCCTATTCTCGAGCATAGATAAGGATCGGAACAGAGGCCGGTTGGGCCGATTTGTTCGAGTGAAAACCTCGGACTTACTCTCGACTGAAGACATTCCATTTCTCGAGAACTAGAATATGAAACGTAAGTATAACCTTGCCACAGAAGAAAAGACCTCGAACCAGGAAAAAACAATCGAGGAGATCCGGTCTGAGCTGAGATCGGCTATTTTTAGCCAAGAAAATCTTGCCAAGGAACTTGAGGTGGCAAGGTCAGAGATTGATGTGGTCAAGGACGAAGCTGATGAGAAGGTGGCTCAGCATAAGTCCGATGCCTAAGCATCTTAGGATCAAGTGAAGCACTTGGTCGAGCACATGAAGTGGCCGTCCCGAAGGGAGGCCCTTGAAAGAGTTAAAGCTCAGGGCTTCGACATGTTGGCTGAGATCAAGGATGCCAAGATGTGTGAGGCCAAGGCTAGGAAGCTGGCTTATCCCGAGGAGGAGGATTCTGAGGGGTCTACAGACTCAAATGAGCCAAAGGCGGTGAATACCATGAAGGTGACGACGTGGTCCCCGGTGAAGATTAGGCCCCTTGGTTTTTTTTTTGTGTTTTTAGGCCGTTTTGGCCATTGTAAATTTCTCTATCGGGGCCATTGGGCCTTAGTAAACTGTTTTTTGAATAAATATAAGGCTTTCTTTCCCTTTTGTCTTTCAAATATTTCCTTTTCTTTATTTTTTGTATTCAGAAAGATCAAAATGCCTTAGCATGAAATAACTTAGGTTATGTTCGAAGGTTCAAAGAAACCTCGTTGTTACATTATTATGTTTTAAGGCGTCTTGGGGGTTCGGTGTTACCGGAAACTTTCTCCTATAGTCTGTAATTCGGATTATAGTTTCCCGAGGGTAGCCTTTAGAAACGGTTATGAAGAATTTTCTTTTTTGAAGGCCTAATTTTTTTACAGGTCTCAGACGTCTCTGAGCCGTGTTAATATGGTCGTAGCCTTTTAGTCTAGGATTTGCGCAGTGGACTTGTTTTCCCAAGTTACCCGGGATTGCCCCAGATAATAGTCCCCGAGCGGAGGTGGTCGTGGCCTCTAAACTTCAGAGGGTGACTAATAGGTCTTATGCCCTCGAGGTCTAGTCGCCTGGGTTGTCCAAGTTAATTTTCGTACGGTAGTCCCCGAGTGAGAGAGTGATCATTCGAACTTCGGTTATAAGCGGCCCTTGGGCTCGTTACCTTTAGGCGATAGGAAGTAAGAAATTCTTTGATAAATGTAAAGAAGACTTATTCTTAAATATAAGATGATTTCAAGGTAGAGACTTCTCTTTATTCTTGTATATAATAGTAACATAAGTATACACACTTTGTGTCAGGGTTCGAGCATCCTATGTGGGCACAGTTAGTTCGACCTTTTGGCCCTTACAATAAATCCTACCAATCAATACCCTTCAGCTACGAAGTTTCTTTCCTTGCTAAAGTCGATATCCAAGTGTAATGCCCCTAGTATTCGAGGTTGATTATAGAGGAGCCTCGGATACTGTTAATGAAATTTTTGACACCGATTCGTGATCGGTCTTTTATTCTACGTTAGCACGATCCATTGTTGCCTTGTTAAAAATCATGCCGGAAAACCCATTTGGGACAAAACTGGTTCAAGGAAAAAAGAGTGTAACGCGTGCTTTCATACCTAAAAACTTTGTTATGCTCCTTGTTGATCGCCTGCAAGCGTTAGTCCAAAATACAAATGAAAGAAAATGAATGGGGTTGTACCTTAGCAGTAATATCGCTTCAGGTGAGTTACATTTCAATTGCTCGGTAATTGCTCATTGTTAATCGTTCCGAGCTTGTAGGATCCTTTGCCGGTGATTTCGATGATATGATACGTCCCTTCCCAGTTCGGCCCAAACTTTCCTTGTTCGGGTTTCAGGTGTTCAATGTGACCTTCCTTAATACTAATTCCCCGACGTTGAAGTATATAAGGTTGGATCTTTTGTTATGATATCTCTTGATACGTTGCTTTTGGGCAGCCAACCAGACAAGGGCGGCTTCATGCCTTTCATCCAATAGCTTCATGCTCGTATTCATGGACTCATCGTTTGATTCCTCTATTGCATGTCAGAATCTGATACTTAGCTCCCCGACTACGACCAATATTAGAGCTTCGGTACCGCAAACTAATGAGAACGGAGTGACCCCGTTGCTGGACTTCGAGGTCGTACAATATGCCCAAAGGACTTTGGGTAGAATCTCCTTCCATTTTCCTTTGGCGCCGGTCAACCACTTTTTAAGGTTCTAGAGAACGGTCTTGTTGGTTGATTCGGCCTGTCCGTTCCTACTAGGATGATAAGGTGTCGATAATATTGGTTTGATCAAATGATCTTTGAGAAACTTTGTCACTTTGCTGCCGATAAATTGTTTCCCATCGTCACATACGATTTCAGATGGTATTCTGAACTGACATATGATGTGGTCCCATATGAAATCGGTGACTTCCTTCTCCCTGAGCTTCTCGTACGCCTGTGCTTCAACCTACTTACAAAAATAGTCAGCCATAAATAGGATGAATTAAACCTTACTTGGTGCCCATGGAAGAGGGCTAACAATGTCCATTCCCCACTTCATGAATGGCCATGGTGACAAGACCGAATGTAGTAGTTACCCGGGTTGGTGAATCATCGGAGCATGTCTTTGTCATTTATCACATTTTCGTACGAAATGTTTCGAATCTTTTTCCATGTTGATCTAGTAATAGCCGACTCAGATTACCTTTCGAACCAATGATTCGGCGCCTAAATGATTTTTGGATGACCTCGTGGATTTCCCTCAAAACGTACTCGGTATCTCCCGGTCCAAGACAAATTGCTAACGGGCCATCGAACATTCTTCTAAACAAGGTTCTGTCATCGGACAAGCTGAATTGGGCTGCCTTTATGCGCAGGACCCTATATTCTTTTGGATCTGAGGGAAGTTTCCAGGTCTTCAAGTACTATAGGTATTTATTTCTCCAATCCCAAGTTAGCCTTGTGGAGTTTATTTCGGTGTGATCTTCTTCTACTACCGATCTCATGAGTTGTACACCTGCCCCGAGTTGAGCTCGTCGTCTTCGACCGACGAGTCTATGTTTGCAAGGGCATCGGCCTCTCTATTTTGGTCTCGAGGTATTTCCTGCAAAGTCCATTCTTTGAACCTATGTAATTTTAGTTGCAACTTATCTAGGTACCTTTGCATCCATTCTTCTCTGACTTCCAACGTTCTGTTAACTTTGCTCACCAAAAGGAGTGATCACACTTAGCTTCGATCACCTTCAGGCCCAACATTTTGGCAAGTTCAAGACCTGCAATCATGGGCTCATATTCAGCCTAATTCGTTGTTAGTCAATTTCACAATTCTAATGTATTGTCTAACTACATTGCCTGTGGGTGGATTCAGTACGATTCCAAATCTAGGCCCTTTCGCGTTCGAGGCACCATCCATAAATAGGATCGAGATTCCTAAAGATATCCTCGAGTTTACCAAATATTCTCTTTCAACCTTGGGTATTAGGATCAGCGTAAAGTCGGCCACAAAATCTGCCAAAATTAGAGACTTTATGGCTGTCCGGGGTCGATACTCAATATCGTATCCGCTGCCCATTTGGAAAATCATCCCGAGATTTCGGGTTTATGCATTATATTTAGCAATGGGAAATTTATCACAACACATATAGGATGGTACTGAAAATATGGTTTCAATTTCCTAGAGGCGCTTAGCTAAGGTCCTGCTAACATAATAATTTGGAAATTGCGTACCTTGTTCTTCCCGAACTAGGACTCCACTCACTGCTATTTCCGATATTTCCAAATACAAGTATAGTTGTTCATATGCCCTCGGTGTGTGAAGCAGTGGTGGGCTCGATAGATATCTCTTAATTTCTTCCAAGGCCCGTTGGCATTCCAGGGTCCATGTGAAGTTGTTTTTCTTCTTCAGTAACGAGCAAAATTGGTGACTCTTAGCGGAGGACCTCGAGATGAATCGCCCAGGGCGGCAATGCACCCAGTTAGCCTTTGCAAGGACTTCACTTTGTCTACTACCGTGATATCCTCGATAGCTCTGATCTTGTCGTTGTTGATTAGATACTATGAAACCGAAAAATTTACCTGATCCGACTCCGAACGCACATTTTTCCAGATTCAGCTTTATGTGGTACTTCTTCAATATACTGAAGGTGTCCTTCAAATTCTTTAAGTGGTACTCTTCTCGCAGAGACTTAACTAACATATCGTAAATGAAAACTTCCATGGCTTTTCCTATTTGTTCTTCTAACATCTGGTTTACTAGGCGATGGTAAGCAGCACCAGCAATTTTCAACCCAGATGGCATTACGTTATAGCCGTATGTTCCATACTTAGTTATGAAAGAGGTCTTTTCCTGATCATCCATGTTCATTCATATTTGGTTGTACCCGGAGTTGGCATCGAGAAAACTGAGGATCTCGTGACCGGTCGTGGAATCGATCATGCGATCGATGTTAGGAAAAGGGAAAGAGTCATTGGGACATGCCTTATTCAAATCTTTAAAATCTACACACATTCTAGTATGTTCCCTTTTTCAGGTACTACCACTACGTTTGCTAGCCATTCTGGGTATTTGACTTCCCGAATGGACCCTATTTAAAGGAGTTTAGTTACCTCGTCCTTGATGAAAGCATGTTTGATCTCGAACTGGGGTCTCCTTTCCTGCTTGACTGGATGGAATTTCGGGTCCAGGCTCAGCTTGTGAGTGGTGATCTCCGATGGGATCCATGTCATGTCGAGATGGGACCAAGAAAAACAATCCATGTTAGCTATAAGAAATTGAATGCGTTTTTTCTTGAGCTTATGAGTAAACCCCGTGGCAGGTATACCTTCTGATTGGGCAGATGTTTGATAAGTATGACCTGCTTAAGCTCTTCGACCGTTGATTTGGTAGCGTCGGAATAATCGAGGAATATAAAGGATCGAGGAACCCTGTAATCATCGTCTTCGTAGTCTGGGTCGACGCCGGCATCAGTGATTGCTATTTGGCTTCCTGTTTAGCTCCCGAGCCTGGATATTTTGACAATGAGAGTGTTGATATCGGAAGTACTTCATCGACAACAGACATCTCCTTCACGGTTTGTTGTTCTCCCTAGATCATCTTAAAATCCGTCCCTACGTCGGGAATTTCAACACTCGGTGAAGGGTCGAAGGTACTGCCCTCATATTGTGGATCTATGACCTCCCGAACATGGGGTTGTATCTCATATCACCTTTGATCACATAAAACTTGGCTCCTGGATGGTCCTGGTGGCATTGATTGGTAAAGCTATTTCCCCTTTAGTGGTTTCACATGCCATATTGAATCCATTCAGGACTCGAACTGCGGGCACAATTTGATCTTGTAGACTGAGATGTTCTACGACTCTCGATCGGATGATGTTGGCCAAGCTACCTAGATCAATTAACACACGCTTAACTCGATATTCAATTATGAGTACCGATATTACTAGAACGTCGTTGTGAGTTTGCACGATCCCTTCTGTGTCCTCGTTGCTGAAAGATAAGGTCCCTTTCGGTATGTAATATCGAGTCTATTTTTCCTTTGTGATGGACACTTTGGTGCATTTCAACATCCGTCCTTGAGGGACATCGACTCCACCGATGATAATTTTTATAAAGTGTTGAGGTTTTTCTAGTTCGGTCTATTTGTTAGAGTCCCTGTTTCTGGATGATTCTTGGCTCGGTCGGTCAGAAACTCTCGAAGGTGCCCATTGTTGAATTACCGGGCTACTTCTTCTCTGAGCTGTCGACAATCCTCCGTTCTGTGGCCATGAGTGCCATGATATTTGCACACTTGGTTGGGATCTCTTTGACTGGATTGTTTTGTAAAGTTCGGTGTCATTTGTTATCTTTTATGTGTCCGATAGCCGATACAATGGTGGCCGCATCAACATTAAACTTGTATTCCGATAATCGTGGTGCTTCTTAAGGTCTGATAAGCTTGTCGAAGCTGTTCTTGCATGAGCCCTCGAGAGCTCTGACCTCGATCGCCTCTCTTTTCATTTCGCATACAACTTCGTCAAAGTCTGTTGCTTCTATGATCTCCATTATATGGCTGGTACTTCTCTCTGCTCGACCTCGAATCTCGGTCGATTATTTCACTTGATTATGTCGACGGGCCTGACAGGATAAACATGCCCGGAAGGAGCCCCAAGTTGATCGTCTTCGACCCTGATCTTTGATTGGTACCAATTATGCACGTCAGCCCAAGTAATAGTCGGGTATTCTATCAGATTCTGCTTCAGCTGTTGTGAAGTCTTGAACGACCCAATCATCAACGACCGGTGGTAGGTCCATACGTTACATTTGGAATCAAGATATGAATTCTCTGAGCATTTCATTGTCCTTATGCCTTACCTTGAAAAGATCCGACTTCCTGGTCCTGACCTAGATGTCCCGGCATGTGGCTTTATGAAAGAATCTGCAAGCATAGCAAATGAGTCAATATAATTAGGTGGTAAATTGTCATATCATATCATAGCTCCCTTTGATCGGGTCTCTCCGCAATTTATTAGTAAGACAGATTCGATCTCGTCATCCTCTAGATCATTCCCTTTGATGACACATGTGTAAGAGGTGACGTGCTCGTTCAGGTCAGTAGTTCCATTGTATTTAGGAATATCAGGCATGCGGAAATTTTTTGGGATCGGCTTGGGAGCCGCGCTCGGGGGAAAAGGTTTTTGCACAAATATTTTGGACTCCAAGTCCTTCAATATCGGCGGTACCCCTAAGATTTGATTGACCCTGGACTTGTAAGTTTCCACCTTCTTGTCGTTTGCCTCGATCTTCTTTTCCTCGGGCACAATTCGTTTTGTCAGTTCCTCGATCATCTTCATGTTTACTGGATTGGTCCACGATTCTTTCTCTTTCGATCTCCTTGAGACCGTTCCGACTCTTTGGACAATTTCCTGGGATGGCTTGGGCTCAATTCTGCTCGGTGGGTGATTCTGGTTCTAGAGCTGGGATATCACCGCCTGTTGAGCCTGCAACAATTCAAAGATCACCTGCAGGTTGATTCAACCATCTTCGCCACTATGTGTGCTTTGAGCGGCTGATCTAACATCCCTACCGAATTACCTTCGGGATCAGCGGCTAAATTTGCGTTGATAGCACATGTGAGCTGATGTCGATTAGATCTACAGCCGTAACTCCATCGAGATCAACCGGGGGTACGTCGTTCCCCGATGATAGGTTACAATTTTCTCCATGGTGGCCGAAATCATGATCAACATGTAGGGGTGGTGACTGAGAGTTCAACATTTTGGTCCTGGGATTAAAGATACTCCGAAGAACAAGTGTAAAAAGTGTGTGTTATGAAAATTTATACCAAGTAACCGCTATTATCCTTAGCCCCACGGCTGACGCCAAACCGTTTACCCTCAAAATCATATAACAATTGAATTTATATGCGGTTTTAAGGATACATGATATAACTTGATACGAATTGAGAAAACATATGAATACTGAAATTAATGATGAGAAAATAAATGCAAACCATACAAATTGAACAGTCTTCTCCTTGAAGTTTGATGACCCTCGAGCTAGAAAGTGCCTCAATCGATGTCAGAACAAAATCACAAGATAATAAGAACTAGAAATAACAATGTATTGCCTTTGGATGCGTGTTATAAATTATCAGACCCCCTTTATATAGTAGGAGGTCCTACTTTAGATACAATTCTATGAAAGGTAAGAAATCTTATGATTAGATAATTAGTCGGTGTATCGCGGATACGTACCGAGATTTTCGCCGTGATATCCGACCGGTCATGGATATTACGGCCTTGCGTTATTCGGTCAGATAGTATTTCCTCGAGCTTAATCGGAGGTGAGATTGGTTCCGGATTTACGGGCTTGATGGTATGTCCTAACTTCGTATCTTGATTCGAAAGGACCTGGGATCGATCTCCAACCCATCGCATTTCAGTCTCGATCTTTCGTGCAGTAGGTGAGCCTAGTAGGTGAGCCTGGTTTCAAGCGTATACGATTGCAAGATAAATAATCGTAGCACTATATGCGCCCATTGATTCGAAATTGTGAATCAGGTAACCTTTTACGATTTAGTAATCACTTGATTTTCTTAACAAGCTCGTAAGTGTCACAAAAATGCATATGCAATTGATTTGGACGGGGCTTCCACTACATATGCATTAGTGAATGTACTGTCATCCCTTTTCAACTTCTTATGGGTCTTTCGTACTAAATGCATGTATGAAAATCAAGTGTCCACTTGAATGTTCCATAGGACGAGGAGTATCAATTAACTACATGTTTGCTGCAAAAACAAGTACATAAATGATATTTACATTCTCAAAAGTGTATTTTGTATATATATATATTCAGAACGTTATAATAATTGCTTGGAAAATCACTGTGATGTGTTGAGTTAGGCATGTTACATGGTGCAAAGATGCCACTGCAAACCAATTAGAGTTTCTTCACATGCCCAAAGTAAAATATCGTACATCACAAACATTCCTCCTTTAATTTCTTTAGGGGAGGGGGAGGGGGGGAGAGGGGGAGGGGGACCTTGGTAGCAACAAATATTACATATTATGTAGTTAACTACTGTAATAAAATTGGTACTATACCATCTTTTTGGGCAACTGTTGCCTCTGCAACTCGTTGAATGGTTTCGTAACTTAATCTTTTGCTTTGTATGGGTTATGCACATCTCGACTAATGTATCGGGTTTTTCATCGACATAGATTTCGAGTAACTTTATTCATCGAGGATTCGCTGCTAGGATTCTCCGCTCCACTTCATTTGTGCGGCTTCTCTAACTTAATTTGATTTAACAATTTGAATATGAATGATTCTGATCGGATCATAAAATTTTACTAACGAAGCACACTCCAAGAAATGACTCAAGCTCTTTCCGACACAATACTTTTGGCGTATTTTCGGGCTAAAGTGATTTATTAAGTATGTATTTTCCTTAAAAGTTAACGAGATCTTGATAAAGTTAAATAATATTTCAAAAGAAGAATAATTAAAACGAACAAATGACTGAGCTTTAATCTCGACAAACATAAGTTGATGGAAATAACAATTATACTACAAAATGTCCGAATCTTACTTGAATTTTGAAGGAATCTTTGAGTTAAAAAATATTATCACAGGCGTCGTCCAAAAGGTTTTAGTAATTAATGATTTACTTTTGGAAAATGAATGCCTCCTAATGCGCTTGTTGTCTCCCCTAAGGCCCACTAGTAGCAATCATCAGGCAAGTATCCTTAACGTAGACAATTCTAAGTTTTAATTTTGCTACTAACAACAACACTCTTTTTGGTTTCTCAACCGGCAACTCCCTATTCGAGTTCGACTAAATACGAATTCATATTGGAAAGTTCTGCTTTGAACATAGATAAAAAACAATTTCATATTTAGGGTTCAAACTCAAAATCTCTAGCTAACTACGGATGGATGAATAGTAACAAGAATATTGAATGTTCACCAATGGCTTCTAATTAAATATGATTTCATACACTTTTACGTTGTAGTTTGATTAATTAAATTAATGTATCACGAACCTCATTTAGATAATGGGGACCAACCAATCTGGCAATCTTGCGATGTCCATAAAGCATGATTAGGAAATTTAATTTTCACTCTCTTCAATTTTGTTCTTAATTAATTACTCTTAAAACCACATCACCTTACTTTTTTGCTACTAAGCCGTCAGTGCTTGATAGCACATAAGTTTGGTGGGGGGTTTTCTTTTTCTTCCTCTTTAGGTAAAAGATATTTCCCATAGTAGTATCATTCCCCAGCTCTAGTTCGTGGGCATCATGCATCCGATAACATACTTTTATGTGCAGTCAAACGAAAATAAGACCTCAATAGAAACTCTTTTTATCTCAATATTTTATACTTCCAAAAAATATTTGTAGACCATACAGACATGAAATTAATTAACCATATAATAGTAATAATCATTTCAAAAAGGTAGGTATGGTGTTACAACTGGAAATTCATAGAAGAAATATGAAATTAATCTCTGATAGACTATTGAGTTATTTATAGCTTCGACCTCCAAGAAAAGCACAACCAAGGAGTCTGTAAGAATGATAGATATTATTTTGCTATGCTTAACTAAAGATTTCGGTACCTTGACACGAAACGCTTCCCCTCAAATGAGCCTTATGTGGCGTGAATCTCAATTAGTCAGATTATTGAGTTTTACGTACTGAATGACGATAAGAATTTTTTTTAAGAAAAAACCTCCAAGGAAAGTAGAAAAATAGAACTAGAATAGATAACTGTGAAGTTCTTTTAATCAAAGGAGATATTGTAAAAGTGATGAGCAGCTAGCGGTTCCCATTTTTTATAGCCACGTAGAAGTGACATAACTTAGTTATGGGTTATGCACTTGGTTATGGAACTAATTAAACAACATAGAAATAATTTTGTTTCTTTTGTGACAGACTGTATTATTATCTTAGGAAATATCATATTAGACCCATAAAATTGGGGGCACTATGGTTGACTTTATAAGTATGATCTTTTGTCATTTATGTACGTTTTGCTATTTAAATTAAATTTGAGGGTACAACAATAACAGAGTATCAAAGAGAAAAGAAAAACTAAACAAAAACAAGATAAGGTAAAGAAAAGAGAAACAAAGTCCTTTATTTTGGCAACATCTTTAGCCGAGAAAATCGACTTTAAAATGTTTCTTTAAATATGTACATTTGAACTCCACCTCCCTTCCACTCCAACTCAATCTTCGAAATTTTCTTTTTTCTTTTTTGTTTTGTTTAAAATCTCCCATTTGTTACTCTATATGAAAATGAGATTTTAAGATGATATCTTAATTTTCAGAAGAAAATTCTAGAATTGATATGGATTGTCACGATCCACTCGGTTGTTTTGAACTTTAGCGTTTTGTTATATGGTTTAAGACTTTATGTAGCTTCATAATAAGTATTATGACTTGTGTGAATGATCGATTTTGGTTTTCGAGCGGTTCGGACTTTGTTTGGAAGAATGACTCTCGATTTGGAAGCTTTAAGTTGGAAAAGTTGACGAATGTTTGACTTTTGGATAAATAACTCGGAATTAAAATCGGATTTTAATGATTTTGGTAGATTCATATGATGATTTTATACTTGTACGTTTATTCTGATTTGGTTTTGGAGGTTCCTAGAGGAATTCGACACTATTTGTTGAAACTTGGCAAGTTGAAGAACTTAAGAATTCATAAGTTTGACCAATAATTGACTTTGATGTTATTGGACTCGAGTTGGTATTTCGAGACTGATGAGTCTATATAGTTGAATCGAATTTGTGTGTAAACTAAAGTTTAGAAGTAATCTGAAGTATGTAAGTGTGATTCAGACAACTTTTTGAAATAAAATATAAATTTAACAACTTAAAAGAAATTATATCGAAACAGCCTTTCTGTCCTTCCAAGGGGAGGGGTAAGGCTACGTACATCTTACCTTCCCCAGATTTCACTTGTGGGAAACTACTAGGTTCGTTGTTGTTGTTGTTGTTATTGTTAAGAGAAATTCTATTCTGTTTGAGCCTCGTTTTTTGTTCTGATATTCTCGTTAGTGTTTTGAACCTTTGGATAAGTTTGGATAATATATTTGTACTTGTTGGTATTATTGGATGGGGTCTCGAGGGGCTCGAGTGTGTTTCGGATCATTGTTGGGAGTCTAGTTAAGTTAAGAATTTGGAGATTGACCATGGTCAATATCGGGTCAAGACGATATCTTTTTGGTGTTTTGAGTGCATGAACAGTTTCATAGCGCATATTATCATTGAAATGCATTTATGGTTTGTATCCGGGAGGTTCCGAATGAGTTTTAAGTGCTAAAATAAAGATTTTTCGACTGATGGTTTTTCTGGTATAATAATATTAAAAATACTAGTTGTGTCCTTGAAATTTCTAGAGTTCTTTTAAAACTTCAAAACATCTTGTCTCCCTCATTTTAAGGACAAATTGGGTAAGGTTATCTTGGATGTAACCTCGTAATTATTTTGGGATTATCAAATGCAACTTTCGGGATCATCTAGTATCTAATTCGGGCTGGGAGAGCTGCTGTATTTTTTACTTAATTCGGGATTTAGTCAATTTTTTTCACAAAGCTTTGGAGCTCGGAACAAGGCAAATTTTTAGGGAGTTTTTATGTACGTCATTGGGGTAAGTAAGCCTAAATCGAATTTATGATTATAACATGAATCTATTGTTGATTTTGGCTCTGAATAAAAGGAACCTTAAAGAAAAAAAAAGAGGATTTTGGCTTGAAAGATAAGAAAGTGCATTTTGATGGTTTTGGCAAAAGTTTTCTAAAGTAGAAAATGGACATTTGAACCCCGATTTTATTTTATTTTGGATGAAATATGTACATTTGGATTCGTATTAAAATGGGTACTCGAGTTTTGTGAGTTTTATTGGGTTTGGGGTGCTAGCCCTGGTTGACTTTTGTGCATTTGTATAATGATGAATGGTGATTTTACCATTTATTTTTAGTCTCTTTTGTTGAGATTTTGCGTATTTTAATTATAATAAGAGGTTGTTTATGGTGTGTATTGCTAGATTTCAGGGAAATGAAGTCTTGAAGAGAATTGAAATCAAATGAAGTGAAATTAAGCAAAAGAGAGTGGAAACAATGCAAAAGCCTTTAGTGATTTCGCATCTATGAAACATAGCTCGCTTATGCGGTCTCGTATATGCGAGACAAGACTCGCATCTGCATAAGAGGACCTGGGCTGGAAGAAACTGTATCATCGGTTGTTTTACCACATCAGTGGTCGCACTTCTGTGCTTTATGTTCGCATATGCGGACACACTTCTGCACGTGGAAGATCGCTTCTGCGGAATCAGTGTTTCCCAACAAAATTCTCTTTTCGAAATGTAGCCGCACCTGCGAGGATTCTTCTGCATGTGCGGTCAATGAGCTTCAGCTATGTACAGGCTTGGCATTTCACATTTTCTCAATTCCAAACTCACAAATACACGACCTAGCTTATTGGAAACATATCTTTGGACATCTTGGGCAGCTTTGAACATATCTTGAGAGAGAAGACAAGTTTTGGAGCTAGGGTTCTTGCACACACACTTGGTTCTTAAAGATTTGAAGATTTTGATTGAGAATTTCTTACTCATTTATGTATTTCCTTGCTTTGTATTGAATAGTTAAGTGTGTAGTATTTTTTTCAACACTTGAATCTTGTTTATGAAAATATTCATATTTAAAGAGTGGATTAAATATCTTGTTGTGCTTATATATTGAACGACTTTTATTTATTATGAAATGAGTTATTATTTCTTTAGTTATTCCCTTTCTTTAATATTTCCAAATGTATTAACTAATACTAGGACTCGCCCATTAACTTCGAAGTGATTTTGGAAAAGATAATTTGAGATTGGGAAAGATTAATTAAGAATAACTTGAGGCTTTAACCCTCACTTTATAGATTCTACCTAGGGATAAGATTGAACTACTTGTAGTCATATTCCGGTGTGCTTAATCTCTTAATTGTTTTAGGGGTAATTCAATTAGGAAGTCTTGTTAGTCTTTGGAAGAAGCTAATATGGAATTATTACTCGATGCTAATTAACATAAATTCGCTCATATTTGTAAGATCATAAAATACTTTGGATTGTTACTTGAGTGTAATTCTCTATGTATCCATGCTTGTAGCCATTGATCATTTTATTTGCTTTCTAGGTTAGTTTACATTTTCGCAATTAGATATAAATATTTTCTCAAAATATTTCTAAGTGTTTAGCTTAGCATAATAAGTGATAATTCTCTTGCACGCCTAATCACCTACATATTATTCTATGTGGGATTCGACCCCGATTCATAGTTGGGTAAATTATATTGCATGCGACTGTGTCCATTTACTTCTTAGTAGTGGATTTGAATGTCATCAAAATTGGCGTTGTTGCTGGGGGCCAATTTGGCGTATTTAGGTTGTTTAGGAAGTGTAAGTGCTTTGGTCTAAAATTTTGAATATTTGTGTAATTATCTTTTTATCTTTATCTTCTTATTTGTTTCTTGGTTATTTTCTTAAATTCGAAAAACGACATCATATAATGAAAATTGATCGGATGGTAGTTGTTCATACTTTGATGACCCTTGTCCGTATTGTGGAGGATCACACTCATGGCAAACTGTTTAAATTCTCCCGGGGTTAGATTGTGCGCATATCTCAAACCCATGAGTGGAATATTTGTGATAAGCGTGGTCGTCAAAATGGTCATTGAGATAGTTATGCTTGTTTTTCCTTCCCTTCACCCATCTCCCGATATGATGATTCTACTTTTTATGATAAAAATTACAGGGATATGGAAGTGGAAGAAGTTGAGCATGGTAAAAATGGAGAGTTCAAGCCCATGGTGGAATGCTTACTTGAAGGAGGAAACAAAGAGCAAAGTTCCTTGGAGGAGCCTTTGGAAAATAGTCTCCAAAAGGACTTGGCGCTTGAAAGGTTGAACTCACAAATGGAAGAAATGCTTGGAGCTTTAGAGGTCCAAAAATCCTCGAAAGTGAATGATAGCCAAGAACCTTTCTTAAATGTGGAAGCCGAAAATCCTTCCTTGGCACTTGATCAAAATCAAGAAGAATTCTCAAATGCTCAAAATGAGAGGATGATTCTCATGTTGGAGGCCATTCTTGAAAATGAGGAGAAGCAAAACTTGGCACCCGAGGACTTAAAACAAGAACTACATCGAAATGATGAGACTATCCGCACTTTGTAAGATCAAATGAAATCATTGGTTGAGGCTCATTGTGTAGTGATTGGGACACGTGTACTCTTTGACACATGCAATACTTTGTATGACTACTTGAAATGGGTTGCTACAATTGATTAGTTGTAGCCATGCCTTATCTGCATTTTCATTGTTATTTTGTCTTTGTGCGCTTAATTGATAAATTATGAGGATATGCCTCTTGATGACATGTTGTTGTCTTGCATTATTGTGATTATGGACGAGCTTGAAACACACACTAAAATATGCTCTCTAGTCGAATATAGTAAATTAAAATATCGTATCCACAGGGATTGGAGTTAAATAGTATTATTATAGTCTATAGCTAGATTTCTATCCAAGATGATCAACAATTGAGGTTTATATGATTAAAAGTAAGATAAACTAAAATTCTAAACTATAAACTAATGACACTCAATGCAAGTACTAAGTAAAGGAAGTTATCAATTGGGAGAAGAAAGGATTGATAGGATAGGTGCAAGATAAATGTTTGAGATTTAACTCTAGATAATTCACTTATATTATTCAAGTGAGTCTCTCGAATTCACTTAGTTATTGGTTCAATTGATTAGCATAAACTCCTCTCTCGATTAAGTCTCAACCTGACCAGATGAACCAATTTTAAGCATGTGAAGATATGCAAGAATTCTAGTGGTCTGGTCTTTAGGAGAACCTCTCTTGATTATCCTCCTAACTAAGTTTAATAAAAAACTAAACTAGCCTCCTCTGACTACTAAGAAGATTTAATGACTTCGACCAAAAAAATATAATGCAACAATATCAAAAGTTATGCCTCTCTTAATTACATGAACTAGTGATTATTGATTTCACAGTTAAAACAGCCAAAATGATTAAATACATAAAACTACAGTTAATTATCCACAAACAAATATCAATACACCAAATCCATCAAACCCTAAAGAGAACTATTCCATGGATTTGGAGTAATTCATCATAACAATGATTAAGTTAAAGGAAAACATAAAACAATTCAAACCCTTGTCTTGAGTGAGGATTGAATTATGAAATCCTCGAGATTTTGCCTCTCTACCTCCTTCTTGGCTTACTTAGGTCTAAGATGTGTCAAAAGTCCAAGAAATAACGTTTTCTATGTATTTATACTAAGTAGGGTCGGTCCTAGACAAAATCACCCTTTCCTAGCCGAAATAGGACATTTACTCTGTAAAAAATACATAGTCACGCCGCATGGGGAGATGCGCCATGCGGGCCATTATTAGGAAATCCAGAGAGCTCATTTTTTCTTTTTGCAGGAATTTGCACTAGCACCCTCACCCCGCTACGCATGGCGGTAGTGCAATTTTCTCAGAGTACGGATTAAACTTCGATTTTTAACGTCCGGACTTGGTCCTTGACCCCCGAACATGATCATGGCTTAATTCCTTGGGCTTTTACTCAGACTTCAAAAAGTTTTAAATAGGTCAAATTAGCTCCATAATATATACATCACTCGGAATCACTCCTACACGGAATAAAACACAAAATACGTACAAAACACTAGCAATTAAATCTCAAATATGATTAAAGTGTAATAAATTGGAGTCCAATAAGCAACCAAAACACATAAATATAGCCTACCGTCAATTATGGCCCTTATGGATATGTTGAGCAGATTAATTGTGATGATATTGTGGCACAAGATCTTTACTGTGCGATTGTGATGACATTTGGCACGAGCTCTATGCTGTAAGATTGTGATTGGGGGTGTCAGCACGAGGTCTTTGCCGTGCTATTGTTTATATTGCACATGTGATGAGACAAGACGGGCTACATTGGATTTTCACATGTGGCGGGGCAAGGTGAGATGATTTGATAATATGCATGTGGCGAGACAAGGTGGGCATTTATTTTATTTTACCATATGCAGTGAGATAAGGATGGTATTGTGTTGTCGCAATGGTTTCGGGTTATTATTATTAAGATTATTTGGTGTTTCTGGATGTTTTTATGATAATACTATTGTGATGGAACGAAAGTAATGTGTTAATCCTGCACTCATTTTGGTTAAAACTTCGTGTTGTATTTTCATAAACTGTGGAATTTATGCTATTTCACATGCCTTCTTTTTATTTGATGATTTGGTTGTCAAAATAGGTTTACCTAAGTGGAGTTTATATCTCATATTTGTTGAGTTGTTGGTAGCATATCAGATTCACACGATAGGAAAATTGTTGTCGAGCAGTGATATAGTTGATTTTTGAAAGGTTTTCTTGAACATGTTGTTTGAATTTGATATGGAATCGGATCATGATGGGCACAATTTATAGTTATGTATGAGTAATGAGCTCAAAAATTATGTGGCGCATACCTCTTTGTGATCAGGGGTTTGGTGCAAGTTGTATTTGTTGATCATGTCTCATTGGTATAGTTTGTTTATTACCTTATCTGAGTTGTGCACCTTTACTGTTGATATTATTTACTCTCTGATTTTCTTTCTGGAATATTTTCTCTGTATTATACATGTTATTGAGTTGCACATATTCTGCAAAGTGAGTATCTTTTGACTTAAAATCTATAGGTTAGTCAAAATACTTATTGAGTACATGAGGTCGGTTATACTCATACTTCACTTCTCCACCTTGCGTGCAGAATATAGAGCTGAGTCGCTGCGAAGACAGAGCTTTACATTGGGGTCGTGGCAGCGTACCAGTTTCATTCTTCTTTTTGTTCATAGTTGTATACGGCTAAAATTGGAGAGCCCAATTTCGCGGCCTCTTCGATGAAAATGAAGGTTCGAAGGCCCGAACTCAGCATGGAGGGGAACATCGAGGGTCGTCAACCTCGAGGTAGTACAAATCAAGGGTCGACATGTAAAAGGTGGAAAATCCGCAAGGGGCACGTGGTTAAAAGTAACAAAGTACACAAGATAGTACAACCTCGTACCGTGGCATTAAATGGCTGCCAGCCATATCTTTTTACATTAATTACGCATGTACTATGTTGGGATTCCCCCTCATATATAAAGGGGACCCTTGTCACTTTGTAAGATACATGATATTCAATACAAGAACAAGAACATCCTCTGATCTCTAACAAAAACACTCTCTATAATTGCTTCATTAAATTATTGTTTCTCATTTATTGTGTTCTTGAATTATTCTCCATTTATTATTTGTTATTGATCATAAATAGGCCATTCTTAAGGCCTCCAACACTGATTCATTGTTATCGATAGCTCCTAATCAATATTCTCAAGATCGACCTCGAGGCCTATTTGACCACCCTTGAGACAGGCCTCTTTGATACCTGGTTTGCGTAATCTTGTTCTTTCCGCTCTTATTTCATCTTTCTCGCTTCATACTCAGCATATACTGCTTAAATAATCGGTATTAAAATAGGTCACATATTTTAAGAACCACATAAATAAGTATAATTGTAATTATCATTTTCAAGGTAAGCAATGGTAGATTAGGATTTCATTTCTATTTATGTAACTTTCAAACAAATATTGTATTTATTTCTCACATCAGTTTTGTAAATCAAAATCATAGTGGCTCATGACGTGTACTACCAGTCCTTAGGGTAGTTGTATTAAATATTTTTGTAGTCTCATTTATGATATTGACGTAGTGGTAAGTTATATAATTTGGCTTACCTGGTCGGTTGGGTTAGGTGCCATCACGGCATTGGTGGGATTTTGGATAGTGAAAAGTTTGTATCAGACCTCTAGGTTCATAGATTCTACAAGTCAAGAGCAAGTGTCTAGGAGATTCTTGCGGATTGGTATGATGGTGTCCATACCTACCTATCTTCGAGAGGCTACAAGGCCTCTAGGAAACATCTCTTCTTTCTTTCTTTATCGTGCCACTTTGTTTCAGCTTGGAGCTTATATCATCGATTTTCTTCCGTTCACTCGTATGTGGTGTTGAGCACTCGATATCAATTATGCTCGACAGCTTGTGGTGTTGCAGATAGGATGCAAAGAGCTATGTATACCTGATCATCATCTCGATGAATTTTCCAAGCTTAGACGCGGATGTGCAAGTAAATCTTTCAACTGTTCATTTGTGAGATGATGAGGATTCTTGTATCTAGCTGGTGAGTACGGACTTAGGAGGATTGATTACTTTCCTAGTGGTTGTGACCATGGTAAGGCCATAGAGAGATGTTAGTTTAAGTCTAAGCAGGTGGGTTATCTCCCGCAGGGAGGTTTTGAGGTCGTGTGATTCATACGAGGTTTCTATGGAGAGTTTTCCTTCTAACCAGGGGGATGTATGTGCTACAATTGGAGTTCAAATCGCTTGATAATGTTCACTCAACTGTCACAAGGATGAATATGCACTTGGTAGTGTCTTTATAGTGTTTTATGACTGGTGTTACATTAGTTTATGAAGTATTTAGTTAATTAGTAGAGCATGATCGGGGCCGTTATAAAGAAATGATACTATGGGTTATAGATGACGTGTTCAATGGCTTCCATCCAAGCGACATAGTCTATTATCAATGATCGGATTGCATGGTCATGCATTATATTAGTTCTTGGACTAGGATGTTCTTGTGGATTGGCTATGATTTGAGAAAGATTTTGTCGAGGAAGATTTCGAGCAAGGGATCGGTTGGATGTATGATATACTACACCTAATGGGAATATAAAGGTTTTGGGATGATTAAGGCTTGATACTCGGTTTGGATGTATTGTTCAAGGAAACGAATCACTTGGTCACTTCTTTTGGATATCCATGTGCTAGTGGAGCGCGCGGGTTGTTCTATGTGTATTGGCTACGCATTAGCGATTAGAGAAACATGAATGAATTTTGAGAAGAATCCAACATGCTTAGGACTCATATGTGGTATTTAAGGATTTTTAGGATTTGCAAATGGTTAGGACTTGGGGCTAGCATTGGATGTTGCCGAGACTTGTGGTACTTCTATATCATTTGTCACGACCCAAAATCCCACCTTAAGGGTCGTGATGGAACCTAGTACCTAGGACTAAGTAAGACTATTACTTCACGATGCCAATCAGAATATAACAACTTTAGAGTTTAATAAAAGTTGTGAAATGTAATAAAATTGCCAAACACAAATACAATAAGCAACTTCTTAAATATCCGGTAATACTGAGTCATAAGCTCTACATAGCGTATAAATGAAGTCTCAACCATACATCTCTGTCTAGAAGACATACAAAAGGAAACGAAATAGAAAGGGGACTCCGAGACCTGCGAGCAGAACAACAGATATATCTTGATCTCTCCAACAGCCCGACTCCACTCTCTATCGACATGAGCGATTTGAGATACCTGGATCTGCACAAAGAATGCAGAAGCATAGTATGAGTACACCACATTCGGTACCCAATAAATATTTGGCACTAACCTCGGTGGAGTAGTGACAAGTTTAAAATCAAGACACTCACTAGCCAAATAACCTGTGCAAAAATATCAAATACTAGCAACAAGATGAATAACGGGAAGCGATAACTGATATTTTATCAGAACAAGTGATATAATTTTAATACAAATAATGCTTAGATTCAACAAGAAGTCATCCAATAGAATCGTATACATATGGCACCCCGTACTTACATTTTCAATCACACTCTTACGACAAAGACCATGTGTCCCAACATAGGTCACACCGCACGGAAAAGACCTCGTGCCACATCATAGCCACATTTTCATGGCAAAGGCCTCATGTCACAATATAAAGCCAATTCCATATCAGTTATCCATAACATGTTCCAGAGAACCATCAAGAATCAAATACAGTAATAAATGATAATAAATTTTTATTTTATTTTATTTTCAATCCATTACACCACCAACAATTCAAGAGAATATGAGACAACAACTCCACATAAGTGAATCTATCTTGACAGCCGAAATATCAAGTAATAAAAGAGGCATAGATTGGCAACAGATCATGTATAAATGCATGACACACACAAAGAAGTCATAAGCAAAAACACGAATACCCTTATCTCATCACCATACAAACATCATCAATAAGCGCCCTAGGCCATCACATATCATCCCAACATGGCACCCTTATATCACCATGTGGGCAACAGTAAAATAAATGGCCGCGTTTTCTCGCCACATGCATTAATATAATTATCCCACCTTGTCTCGCCACACGTGTATATCTAATATAACCCGCCTTATTTTGCAACATGTGCAATATCAATAATAACAATAGCATGGCAGAAATATCGTGCAAACATCAGAACAATTCAACCAACAAGTCCACATGCGCCATAATCATAACAACAAAACATGTCAACAATAATCATCAAGAAATAAACGCAATCTGCCAACGCAGTGCACAAGGATAAACCAATAAAGGAAATGCGGATGAGTGTTCAACATATGAACATGAAATCAACTTACTCACCTTAGAAAAAATCTCACAAACGCCCAACTTGGCCAGTGAAGGAATTACAATCCTAAAATATGATCTATAGCAGGGAACATAAACACATCGCAAATGCGAACATGGCTAGAATACCCAGAACTTGCAATTGAGATACCAAACTCGCAAAAGCAATGGTTTGAAAATGCGTTCAGGATCTCGTATTTGCGTAACTTGCAGTACCAGGAAAGAACCAACAAAACTGAAACAACCCGAAACACTCTGAAACGTTTCTGAAACTCTCGCGATCCCCCGGGGCTCCACACCAAACTTCCACACAAGTCTTAAAACATCATATAATCTTGTTCGCAAGATTGAAACACAAAAGTTACATTCGAAACCATGAATTGAACTTCAAAACACATAAAATTCAGAAATGAAACTCTAGAACTTCTAATATCACAACCAAGCGTCTGATTCCTACTAAACCAACTAGGAATGACACCAAATTTTGCACACAAGCACAAGTCACAAATGAAAAAAGGACCTACTCCAAGTCTCGAAACCAAAATCCGAATCTGGTAGCCATAAAGTCAAACCATGGTCAAACTCAGAAAATTTCTAAATCTTCAAATTGCCAACTTTCGGTAATAGAGCCAAATCAATCTTGGAACCTCCGTATCCAATTTCGAGGATACGCCTAAATCAAAAATCACCATACAAACCTATTGGAACAATCAAAACACCATTTTGGGGTCGTTTTTACAAAATATAAACCTCGGTGAACTCTTCAAACTTAAAGCTTCCAAACTGAGAATTTCTCTACCAAATAGACCCCGAAACTCTCGAACACCCATACCTACCATACACGTAAGTCGTGATACATCATTAATCTAATCAAGACCTCAAATCAATGAACGAAATTCTAAAGCTCAGAACGACTGATCAGGTCATTACATACTCCCGTCTTAAAGAAACATTCATCCTCGAATGTGCCAAGAGTTTATCTTGAGCCATCACATCACTAAATAAACTATACACATATCCACGGTGATCCCACATCATCTCAATCCATATAAGCTCCATCGACACAACCTCGAGTGAGGATTACTCCTTAAATCTTAACTTATAAGCTTAGGACTAACTCTCAACATCCATGCCTTCTCTTAAAACCCGATTCTCACAAATACACATTGCATCAACCTCAATCAACTACAACAAAACATAAATAAATTCACAACATATAACCACACAATGTATCCCATCCCCCGTATGCCCATAGAAATATCCCTGATCACCATAGCTGCTCATTACTAAGCTTGGTACTAGTAAATAACCTCATATAAGCTAGAACCTATTTCCAAACCTTCACAACACTATAAACGATGTAAAAAACATGTGGAAATTTATACCACTCACCCAACAAACAAGTCATCGATTTCTCTCTCTCGACAAGAACCAACGCCAAACTATAAAATGATAAATGGCATTCTTAATAGACATAACTTATCCAAGTTCAATCACACTAATTCTAGGTCCAATGACCTTATCTCACCTAGTAAAAGATATTCGATCGGCAAGCAATATATAATGACACCTAATCACATATGTTGCAATCCGTACCCAACAAGAACGACTCGAATGCAACTGGAGATGGAAATAGAAACATATGAGAGAACTATCCACAAGTCCAACAGGTACCACATCAGTACCATACTATGAATCAATTCCACAAGGGAAAGCAAACACACAACCTAATCTTAAAGATTGTCATCCTAAAATAATTTCACCATGGCACGTGATGCGAGGCTAGAATTCATAGTTTAACATGTTATATGCCTTACATTTTATATGCGTTAATGATAAAAACACACGTTTTATGTGTTTAATGGAGTTTATTTCATGTGTAGGTGAATTGGAGGTGGAAACCGAGCTAAATGGATGCAAACACGTTGAAAATACGCTTAAGAGGCGAAGAGGGAACACCCTGGCCTTATCCAGGCGTTTGGACCCTAAAGCCAGGCAACCACTGGCGTTAAGGGGGCCTTAGAGCCAAAATGCCAGGCCTGCCCTGGCCTTAGGGGGCGTTTGAGCCCAAACGCCCGGGTCCCTAGTTCTGGTCAATTCCGAGTTTTGACGAGTTTAAGTGTTTCCCGGTTGGAATAGAAGTCTCCTACACGTTTAGGGTTTGTCCTAAATATATAAATATACCCCAAAAACACAATTTAGGAGGGATTCGAAGAGACGGACGACAAGACATCAATATGTACATATTTTCTTCATTACTTTGTAGTTTCATTATGCAAGTTATTTTAGAGTTGATTCTTTTGAACATGATTAGATAAGTTCTTTAATCTAGGGTTTTGGTAGAACCCTTTGGAGGATGAACTTATTGTGTTATTAATAGTGTTCCGATGGGTTGATTAATTTATATTTTTTCAACTACGTTCTTGTTGTGGTTAATTGAATGGCCATCAATTAGCTGTGCCTATTTACTATGTATCTACTTGAGAGAG
>MDKI01079994.1:0-13302 GCA_005239505.1 Nicotiana paniculata | reverse complement strand
ATATATATATATATATATATATATATATTTATACTGTTGCGGCGTGCAGTCCGATCCATATATAACATATGCTGCAGCGTGCAGCCCGATCCATATAATAGTCGACTGCGCTCACTGGGGTGTACAGACTCCTGGAGGGGCTCCTTCAGCCCAAGCCCTATTTCTGTTGCGGTGTGCAGCCCGATCCAATATGTATATTGTTGCGGCGTGCAGCCCGATCCATAGCTATCCTCACATACTCGGCTCTCGGCCTGACTCATTCACCCTCACAGGCCACTTGGGCAGTTTATCTCAACTTACGGGACTCAACCCAAAATACTTTTCAGAGTTTTCAAAGCAGTGTGATAATAGTGAAAATAACAACAAGTAGGAAACATGACTGAGTTCACAATTGTTCCAACATGATAGTGGTAGAATAGTGTAAAAGTACCCCCTGAGGGTCTTAACATGTCGGCACAAGGCCCCAAACATGGCTCACAGCCCATAACAAGTATAAACTTTTGAAAGACAGGATGTTGTAAGGTTTCAAATTGAATACGCGACTTAATAGTCACTACGGGACGGACCAAGTGACAATCCGTATCGGTGCACGCCCCTACGCTCATCACCTAGCATGTTCGTCACCTCATTTATCAACACAATATCAAATAATAGGGTGTCATACCCTCAGGTTTAGAGTTACAATCGTTACTTACTTCAAAATAGCCCAAAAGCTAGTCTGTGATGCGCTTGCCCGTCAAATTGGCTCCCAAATTCTCCAAATCTAACCAAAACTAGATTAACCTCATCAATATACACTAACAGAACAAAAGCTAATCGAAAGATAATAATTTTAGCACAATTCTCGAAATTTGTCAAACCCGAGCCCCAGGCCCACGTCTCGAAATTCAATAAAATTTACATCACTAGAATCCTCATCCTTCCACGATTCTATACATACCAAGAACACTAAAATCGGACTACAATTGCCCACTCAATTCCTCAAAAGAAAATTCCAATCCCATGCACTTAACCTCCCCAAATTTTGGGTTTAATTTCAACAATTTTCCGGTTTAATTACTTAGAAAACGGTATAGAAACGAGTTATGAAGTTGGAAACCTTACCTCTAAGTGAGACCCTTTGATTTCTTCTTCAAACCATCTCAAATAGCTCTACACCCGTTTATCAATGGAGGAAAGTGGTAAAAATTTCGCAACAATGGGCTTTAAAACATTCTGCCCAAAACTTATGCCCCCCTTCAGTGCGATCGCGACTCCAGCCACACAATCGCGATGCACACCCCAGACCACTCTACGCGATCGCATACCAACACACATGATCGCATAGAACAAATGACCATCCCACATACGCGCCTCAGAACCTCTATGTGATTGCACCACAGTCCACACGATCACACATCTTCACCTGACTAACCTATGCGATCGCGATCCATTCCATGCGATCGCACAGAACAACATGTCTGCCCCACTCTTTTACTCTACACGATCGCGGATGAATCCACGTGATCACAGTGAAGAAATCACTACTGCTAAAACACTAGAAAACAGTAGACTTTTTAAGGCCAAAAAGTGCCCGTTTGAGCATCCGAAATACACCCGAGGCCCTCGAGACCTCAAAAAATCCTACCAACACACCCCATAACATAATTAAAACTTAGTTGATCCTTCAAAACACCAAAAACAACACGAAAACACCAAAATTACATCAAATTCAAGCCTATGAACTTTGAAACTTCTAAATTTCGCCAATGATGGCGAAACCAACCAAAACACATTCGACTGACCTGAAATTATGCACACATATCCAAAATGACATTACGAACCTGCTCCAACTTCTAGCATTCCATTCCGACCCCGATAGCCTATTTTCCACTACCGACCCGAAATCTCCAAAAACTAATTTTCCCCAATTCAAGCGTAATTCTACCCCGGACATGAAAACTTCATTTCCAAACACACTCCTAAGTCCCAAATAACCTAACGAATCTATCCGAGCCTTAAAATCCGCATTCCGAGGTCTCTTACCAATAAGTCAACTCCCAGTTGACTTTTTCAACTATTAAGCTAATTTAAGAGACTAAGTGTCTCAATTCTCACCACGACCACTCCGAACCCAAACCAAACGACCCAACACAACATAAACAGGCTAAGAAATATATGACAAAGCAAAAATGGGGGAAATGGGGCTAATCTCACGGAACGACCGGCCGGGTCGTTACATCCTCCCCCTCTTAATCAAACGTTCATCCTCGAACGGGTCTAGAAACATACCTGGAGTCTCGAATAAGTGAGGATATCTGTCCCGCATCTCCCGCTTGGTCTCCCAGGTGGAGTCCTCCATCGGCTGTCCTCTCCACTGAACCTTCATTGAAGCTATATCCTTAGACCTCAACCGTCTGACCTGGCGACCCAAAATAGCCACTGGCTCTACCTCATATGACATATCACGCTCGAGTTGAACCATGCTGGAGTCCAAAACATGAGACAGGTCACCAACATACTTCCGGAGCATCGACACATGGAACACCGGATGAATACTCGATAAGCTGGGAGGCAAGGCAAGTCTATAAGCCACCTCCCCACTCCTCTGAAGCACCTCAAATGACCTAATAAATCGGGAACTCGACTTTCCCCTCTTCCCGAACCTCATAACACCCTTCATGGGTGACACCTTCAGCAGTACATTCTCCACAACCATGAAAGACACATATCATACCTTCCGGTTCGCATAGTTCTTCTGCCAAGACTGCGCCGTACGAAATCGCCCCTAAATCAATTTCACCTTACCCAACGCATCCTGAACCAAGTCTGTGCCCAATTGCCTAGCCTCGCCTGGCTCAAACCAACCAACCAGAGATCTGCACCTCCTACCATATAAAGCCTTATACGGTGCCATCTGGATACTCGACTGATAACTATTATTATATGCAAACTCCGCGAGTGGCAGAAACTGGTCCCATGAACCCCCAAAATCAATGACACATGCACGCAACATATCCTCCAAAATCTGAATAGTATGCTCCGAATGCCCGTCGGTCTGAGGATGAAACAAATGTGCTCAACTCGACCTGAGTACCCAACTCTCCCTATGCGGCTCTCTAAAACTGAGATGTGAACTGAGTACCTCTGTCAGAAATGATAGAAACTGGAACCCCATTCAATCGGACAATCTCCCGAATATAAATCTCAGCTAACCGCTCCAAAGAATAAGTAGTACCAACAGGAATGAAGTGCACGGACTTGGCCAGCCGATCCAAAATAACCCATATAACATCAAACCTCCTCGAAGTCCGTGGGATCCCTACTATGAAGTCCATGGTGATCCGCTCCCACTTCCACTCCGGGATATCAAATCTCTGAAGCAGTCCACCTGGCCTTTGGTGCTCATACTTGACCGCTGACAGTTAAGACACCGAGCCACAAACTCAAAAATATCCCTCTTCATCCGTCTCCACTAATAATGTTGTCGCAGATCCTGATATATCTTCGCGACACCCGGATGGATGGAATACCGCGAACTATAGGCCTCAACTAGAATCAAATCTCGAAGCCCATCTACATTGGGCACACAAATCCGGCCATGCATCATCATGACCCCATCATACCAATAACCACATCCCTGGCATCACTGCGAGGGATCCTGTCCTGAAGAACAAGCAAGTGTGGATCATCATACTGGCGTGCTCTAATTTGATCATAAAGAGAAGACTTGGAAACTACACAAGCCAATACCCGCGGAGGCTCTGATAGATCCAATCTCACCAACTGACCTGCTAAATCCTGAACACCAAGTGCTAAAGGTCTCTCTGCTACTGGAAGGTAGGCTAAACTCCCCAAACTTTCCACTCGGCGACTCAGGGCATCGGCCACTACATTGGCCTTCCCCAGATGATATAAGATAGTGACGTCATAATCCTTGAGAAGCTCCAACCATCTCCTCTGACGCAAATTCAGATCCTTCTGCTTAAACAGATGCTGCAAACTACGGTGATCAGTGAAAATCTCACAATGCACTCCACAAATAATGATGCCAAATCTTCAAGGCGTGAACAATAGCTGCTAGCTCAAGATCGTGCACTGGATAATTCTTCTCGTGCACCTTCAATTGTCTGGATGCGTAGGCAATCACCCTACTATCCTGCATCAAAACCACTCCAAGGACAACTCTCGAGGCATCACAATAAACTGTATAAGAACCTGAACCCGTAGGCAAAATCAATACTGGAGATGTAGTCAAAGATGACTTGAGCTTCTGAAAGCTCTCCTCACACTCTTCAGCCCACCTGAACTGAGCACCATTTTGGGTCAGTCTGGTCATAGGTGCTGCAATAGATGAAAACCCCTCTAAGAATCGGCGATAGTACCCTGCCAAACCAAGGAAAGTGCGAATCTCAGTAGCTAATGACGGTCTAGGCTAACTATGCACCGCCTCTACCTTCTTCGTATCAACCTGAATACCCTCATTGGACACCACATGCCCCAAAAATGCTACTGAATCAAGCTAGAACTCACACTTCAAAAATTTTGCATACAATCTCTTCTCTCTCAAGGTCTGAAGCACAACTCTCAAATGTTGTTAATACACCAAGAAATCATCAATGAACACGATGATGAAAGAATCCAGATAAGGCCGGAATACACTGTGCATCAAGTGCATAAAGGCTGTTAGGGCATTGGTCAGCCCGAATGACATAACTAGAAACTCATAATGACCATATCTAGTCCTTAAAGCAGTCTTCGGGATGTCTGACCCCCGAATCTTCAACTGATGATAGCCGGAACGCAAGTCAATCTTGAAAATACCCTGGCACCCGTCAACTGATCAAACAAGTCATCTATACGAGGCAAAGGATACCGGTTCTTCACCGTAACTCTGTTCAGATGCCGATAATCAATACACATACGCATAGAACCATCCTTCTTCTTTACAAACAACACCGGTGCACCCCAAGGTGACACACTAGGACGAATAAACCCCTTATCTAGGAGTTCCTGTAGCTACTCCTTTAATTCCTTTAGCTCTGGTGGTGCCATACGATAAGGTGGAATAGAAATAGGATAAGTGCCTGGCACCAGGTCAATACCAAAATCAATGTCCCTGTCAGGTGGCATGCCTGGCAGGTCTGCAGGAAACATGTCCGTAAAGTCACGGACCATAGGAACCGAATCAATAGCTGGAGTCTCACCACCGACATCCCTCACAAAAGCCAGATACGATAAACACCCCTTCTAGACCATACGCTGAGCCTTCAGGTAGGAAATCACCCTGCTAGGCACATAATCAGAAGAACCTCTCAACGCAACCCTCGGACATCCAGACATAACTAAGGTCACAGTCTAAGCATGACAATCAAGAATGGCATGACACGGAGATAACCAGTCCATGCCTAATATCACATCAAAATCGACCATGATGAGTAACAGTAGGTCCACTCGGGTCTCCAGACCCCCAATAGATATCACACACGACCGATACACACGGTCCACAACAACAGTATCACCCACCGGAGTCGACACATGAACAGATGTAACTAAAGACTCACGAGACATATCTAGAAAATGGGCAAAATATGAAGAAACATAGGAATATGTAGAACCAGGGTCAAATAAAGCTAAAGCATCTCGGCTACAGACTGAGAAAATACCTGCGATCCCTGCACCAGAGGCCATAACATCTGGTCTGGTTGGAAAGGCATACATACGGGCCTGACCTCCACCTGATCGACCTCCCCCTCTAGGGCGACCTCTAGTTGACTGACTACCACCCCTAGCTGCCTGGGTGGGTGTTGAAGTAACTAGAGCTGAAGTCGAAGGCTGGCTCCTCAGCTGAGATGGACCTCCAAGAAGATGAGGACATTTCCTCCTCATATGCTCGAACTCTCCACACTCATAATAGCTCCCTGGAGCTGGAGACTGGGACTGAAATGAACCCCTGGCACCAGAATGGCCACTAGGAGAACCATGCATAGAAGAACCCTAAGTTGATGGTGCTCGAGCTGCACTCTAGGCTGGAAGGGCATCGAATGAAGAATGGCCGGACTGAAAACCGCGGGGACCATGCCCCAAAGATGCACCACTATAGGTTGGGCGGCCTGACGGAGGAGGATTGAATGAACGGCCTCTACTATGCTGAATCTGCCCCCTAAAATGAGCACCACTAGAACCACACGATCCACAAGGCCTCTTGGCCTCCCTCTCTACCCACTTCTGGGGGCGAACCGACTCAATATCTCAAGCAATATCAACAACCTGCTAGAATGTAGCATCTGATACTCTCTCCTGTGTCATGAAAATGCCGATCTGATAAGTAAGCCCATCTACAAACCTCTTAATACTCTCCCTATCAGTAGGGACCAACTCGGTGGCATGACAAGCCAACTCCGAAAACCACATCTCGTACTGCGTCACTGATAGCTCTCCCTGACACAGTTTCTCAAAATGCATGCGCTGCTCCTCCCTATGTGACTGGGGTACATACTTCTCCAAAAAGATAGTGGAGAACTGCTTCTAGGTGAGGGGTACTGAGCCAACAATCCTACACCTCTCAAAAGACTCCCACCAAGTGAAAGTAGCACTAGAAAAGTGAAAAGTAGCAAATGAGACCCCACTTGTCTCCAAAATCCCAGCAGTACGCAGCATCCTCTGATACTTATCCAGAAAACCATAGGCATCCTCACCCTCAGCACCACTGAATGTTGGAGGCTGTAGTCTACTAAACCTCTCCATCCTACGTTTCTCATCATCTGGCATAGTTGGGACCACAAAGTCTAGAGCTAGAGCTACCGGCTGGGTCGGAACCGCCCCCAGTGTCTACTGGCCCTGACTAACCTACTCAGGTGTCCGGGAAACTAGAGTCTGACTGCCTCCCCTGGCCTGAGAAGTAGCGGAAAATACCTGAGCAAGGGTGGTACACACGGTCAAGATCTGAGCCAAGGTCTCCTGGAGATCCGGAATAATAATAGGCATTGACTGTGCTTGAGCTTGTCCCGGTGGAGTATCTGTGGCGAGAATATGACCCTGAGCAGTAGGGGGATCAACTGGCACTGCCCTGGCTTCTGCATGGGCTGGCCCCTACCTCTGTCACAGCCTCGACCGCGTCCTCGACCTCTCGCTGGTCTAGCTGGTGGCTAATCACCCTGATCGGTAGCACGAGTCCTCACCATCTGTGAGAGAATGAAACAACAGAAGTTTAGATTTCCAGAATCAACAAAATGGCACGACAGGATTCAAGAAAATGAGATTGTTCCTAAGGGTTCCGCAGCCTCTCGAAGATAAGTACAGACGTCTTCGTACCGATCCGCAAGACTCTACTAAACCTGCTCATGACCGTTGAGTCCTATGTAACCTAGGGTCTGATACCAACTTGTCATGACCCTAAATCCTAATCAGCCGTGATGGAGCCTATCATGGAACTAGGCTAGCCAACCATTCCAGACTATCAATATAAATATCATAATTTTCCCAAAATTTTAGCATGTTTTAAAATAGCATAATGGGATGAAACAAATATACACTTCCCCAAAACCTGTAGTCAACTGTCATGAGCATCTAAGACTGAAAAAAAATACAATGCACAACACAGTGACTTGCTACAACAAAAGTCTGAGGTAAAAAAGACCAAAAGAAACTATGATCTGAGGGAAGGAAAGGAGGTGAGCTAGGGACGCTGAGCAACTACCTCAATCCTCAAACAACTCCAAGCTCGTCCGGAAATCAACTAGTGAGATGGTCCGATACCTGGATCTGCACACAGAGGTGCAGGGAGTAACGTGAGTACGCCAACTCAGTAAGTAATCAATGTAACTAAAAAACTGAGTGTAGTGACGAGCATTTAAATCATGTAAATCCATATAATGAATATCAGTGGAAATGATTAAATCAAGTCAGGAATCTACAATTCCGAATATTTCATAAAACTCCGAAATCCATCTAAAAACCTCGTTTAAAAACATTTATCCAACATTTGTTATCAGAGGCTCAGTGTAAACAAGAGTGTAAACAGCATTTTTATAAAATATTAGCCGGTCGGGCACATTATCAATCACAATAAAGCCTCTCGGGCAAGCCTCTCAGTCACTTGTGACTCCACTATCAGTATCTCATGCTCTCACTTAACACGCGTACTCAGCAAGTACCATGAACACACACAATTTCTACGGCGGGCAGCCCGCTCCACTACTATTTATATATATATATATATATATATATATATATATATATATATATATATTGTTGTGGCGTGCAGCCCGATCCATATATAACATATGCTGCAGCATGCAGCCCGATCCATATAATAGTTGAGTGCGCTCACTGGGGGTGTACAGACTCTTGGAGGGACTCCTTCAGCCCAACCGCTATATCTGCTGCGGCGTGCAGCTCGATCCAATATGTATATTTTTGCGTCGTAAAGCCCGATCCAAAGCTATCATCACATACTCGGCTCTCAGCCTGACTTAGTCACCCCCACAAGCCATTTGGGCAGTTTATCTCAACTTGCGGGACTCAGCCCAAAATACTTTTCGTAGTTTTCAAAGCATTGTGATAACAGTGAAAATAACAACAAGTAGGAAACATGACTGAGTTCACAATTATTCTAATAGGATAGTGGTAGAATAGTGTAAAAGTACCCCTGAGGGTCTACACAAATCGGCACAAGGCCCCAAACATGGCTCATTGCCCATAACAAGTATAAACTTCTGAAAGACTGGATGTCGTAAGGTTTAAAATAGAATGTGTGGCTTAATAGTCACTATGGAACGGACTAAGTGACAATCCCTATCGGTGCACCCCCACGCCGTCACCTAGCATGTGCGTCACCTCATTTATCAACACAATATCAAATAACGAGGTGTCATACCCTCAGGTTTAGAGTTACAATAGTCACTACAATCGCCGTCCTCCCATAACTCTTTAAATACCAAGAACACTAAAATCGGACCACAATTTCCCGCTCAATTCCTCAAAAGAAAATTCCAATCCCATGCACTTAACCTCCCCAAATTTTGGGTTTAATTTCAACAATTTTCCGGTTTAATTACTTCGAAAACGGTATAGAAACGAGTTATGAAGTTGGAAACCTTACCTCTAAGTGAGACCCTTTGATTTATTCTTCAAACCCTCTCAAATAGCTCTAAACCCGTTTAACAATGGAGGAAACTGGTAAAAATTTCGCAACAATGGGCTTTAAAACATTCTGCCCAACATTTATGCCCCCCTTCAGTGCGATCGCGACTCCAGCCACACAATCGCGATGCACACTCCAGACCACTCTACGCGATCGCATACCAACACACATGATTGCATAGAACAAATGACCATCCCACATACGCGCCTCAGAACCTCTATGTGATTGCACCACAGTCCACGCGATCACACATCTTCACCTGACTAACCTATGCGAACGCAATCCATTCCACGCAATCGCACAGAAAAACATGTCTGCCCCACTCTTTTACTCTACACGATCGCGGATGAATCCACGTGATCACAGTGAAGAAATCACTACTGCTAAAACACTAGAAAACAGTAGACTTTTTAAGGCCAAAAAGTGCCCGTTTGAGCATCCGAAATACACCCGAGGCCCTCGAGACCTCAAAAAATCCTACCAACACACCCCATAATATCATTCAAACTTAGTCGAGCCTTCGAAACACCAAAAACAACACGAAAATACCAAAATTACATCAAATTCAAGCCTATGAACTTTGAAACTTCTAAATTTCGCCAATGATGTCGAAACCAACCAAAACTCATCCGATTGACTTGAAATTTTGCACACATATCCAAAATGACATTACGAACCTGTTTCAACTTCCGAAATTCCATTCCGACTCCGATAGCCTATTTTCCACCGCCGACCGGAAATCCCCAAAAACTAACTTTCGCCAATTCAAGCCTAATTCTATACTGGACTTCAAAATATCATTTCGAACACACTCCTAAGTCCCAAATAACCTAACGAAGCTATCCGAGCCATAAAATCCATATTCCGAGGTTGATAGCCAATAATTCAACTCCCAATTGACTTTTTCAACTATTAAGCTAATTTAAGAGACTAAGTGTCTCAATTCTCACCACGACCACTCCGAACCCAAACCAAACGACCCAACACAACATAAACAGGCTAAGAAATATATGACAAAGCAAAAATGGGGGAAATGGGGCTAATCTCACGGAACGACTGGCCGGGTCGTTACATCCTCCCCCTCTTAATCAAGCGTTCATCCTCGAACGGGTCTAGAAACATACCTGGAGTCTCGAATAAGTGAGGATATCTGTCCCGCATCTCCTGCTTGGTCTCCCAGGTGGAGTCCTCCATCGGCTGTCCTATCCACTGAACCTTCATTGAAGCTATATCCTTAGACCTCAACCGTCTGACCTGGCGACCCAAAATAGCCACTGGCTCTACCTCATATGACATATCACCCTCGAGTTGAACCATGCTGAAGTCCAAAACATGAGACAGGTCACCAACATACTTCCGGAGCATCGACACATGGAACACCGGATGAATACTCGATAAGCTGGGAGGCAAGGCAAGTCTATAAGCCACCTCCCCACTCCTCTGAAGCACCTCAAATGACCCAATAAATCGGGGACTCAACTTTCCCCTCTTCCCGAACCTCATAACACCCTTCATGGGTGACACCTTCAGCAGTACATTCTCCACAACCATGAAAGACAGGGCTCTATTAGACAGGGCTCTGAGAAGGGCTCTACTAGACAGGGCTCTGAGACATCCTAGGACACTTTTAAAACCTTAGGCTCTGATACCAAGTTTTTCATGCCCCAAATTCGAGAGACGCGACCGGCACTCGGCCGGGTGACCCCAGTCAAGCGAACCTGATTTTCCTTTCCCACCCAATGCGTTTCCCCGTGTTTACAACATACATTATTTATGTGAAGCGGAGAGATAAGCTTAAAAGTGCATGAATACCAAATTAAGTCCAATTTATGCATATTAGATACGCCACTTCCCGATAAGGACCACGATTACAAATATATACAACCACTGCCCAAAATACACATATACACCTATATAGTGTCTACGGAGCCTCTAAGAGTACTAGGAGCTTATACAATACATGCCGGCAACAAGGCCCCGACTATACCTTACAATACATAATACACTCAAAAAGGAGAAGGCATGAACTACACATGGCCCCGAGAGGAAATGGGGCTCACCAGTACAGCTGAAAAGGGTGAGGAAAAGGCACCACTAACGGCGAGCTGAGCAACCTGCTATGGACCCACCTACATCAATATAAAAGATATAGCACCCCCGGCAAAAGTGAAGTTAGTATTGTGCAATAGTAATAGTATGTATAAACAAACTTTATCCCAAGTACAAAAGAGCAAATACACAATTAGGGAACAACAATAGAACCAATTAATCAATGCACGTGGAAGGAAACAAACAAAATCAAACAAGATGCACAATCTCTCCTTTTTCCCTTTCAGCATCATCATATTCAAGAGCGCATAGATTTTCATTTCAGTAGTGATAACGATCACATTTCATCCTTATTACCTCGGCCACCCTTATCACCACAACCCATCAACCTTATTACTTCGTGTTGCGGCGCGCAACCCGACCCCGCCTGACAATTTTAATTCACAGCACAATCACAAACAATTTCATCACAAGAATCACCATTTCAAGGAATACAAATTCATATCAACGACTCATTTATTTAGTCCCAAGGCACCATAACTCTTGTCAAGTAGTAATTCATGAACACGGTGTTGCCGCAATCGCTCAATTCAGTTGCATTGTTTCACAATACTCTTTTTCATTTCTTTCCACATATGGATTTCAACTATTTTACACATTCCCACATTTGAGCACATTATCAATATTTCGTTAAATACACATCAAACACCTTTCACAACCTCATACAACACAGTAGCATGACAATCAACTAGGAAAATCGGAGAATAGAATCTCACGCCTCAACACGTTTGAACAATCAATTCACATATTTCCAAACAAGGTACACATACCAAATAATCAGACCCAACAAGAGGATTCTACGAAGGTTAAAGTTAGCCATACATACCTGGGGTCTAAATTCCTTTTCAAATTTTACTCACAAATCACCGGACCGACTAGTACCGTCAATCTAGTTCACAATTAAACATATTCAACTCAGAATTGGAAACCATACATACAATTTGAACTCTTTTTAAGCATTTATCAACTGCTATGTGACTCACCCCTTAGATTGCTAACTCCTTATTTGTGAACTTTACCCCAACTCGCTTCCTCTTACTAGATTATGGACATTAATGATCATGCATACGAGGTATAAACTTATATTTTCAACAATCAATTCATGAGAGTCCCCCATTTGTTTAAAATCAGAAAACTAATGAAAAGGGTTTGGTGATTCTTACCTGTTAGAATGAAGAAGAAGATGATTATTCAAAACTTCCAGGCCTGACTGACATTGAAAATCCAATTGCTAAAGATGAAGCTTTCTCTCTCTCTCCCCTCTCTCTAATTTTGTTCAGAAAATGGTTAAAAATGAAGGGGAGGGGTGTTTTAATGAACTGGGGTCGGGTTTTAAAAATTAGAAAAATAGGGCCCGACACAAGAATGCGGTCAGGAATGCGATCGCATTGCTGACATGCGGTTCGCAGATCTGACCGCACAATGGCCCTCAAGATGGGCCAAAAATCCAGAACACACTGCCCAGGTATGCGACCAATTGTGCGGTCTGCATACACGTTATGCGATCGTATACTGGACCACATAGTTGACTTTAAATGGGGCAGTATTCTACCTAGGTACGCGACCATTATGCGGTCTGCATACACGATGTGCGATCACATAGTGCGTCTCATAACACCTACTTTCTGGAAAATTATATTCATTAAGTCTCGGGGTACTTTTTACTCAGTTCAGGCCTGTTTCAGATTTTCCCAATAAAACAACTACGGGACTTGTTCGACATTTTTTTTAAAACAAGAAAAGGTTACAGGTCTTTACATCATCAGATGAAGCTATTGGCATCATCAAATCTCCATTTCGAGTTCGTTTTCTCAAAAGTCAACTCTCTGGTCAACTCTTTCTATTTAAGCATTAAAATGAGAATTTTTCTTTAAATTAAATTCCGAATGTTCCAAAAACTAAACTCGACCACACACGTGGGTCATAATTCATATTATGAAGCTACTCGAGACCTTATGTCGCCGAACGGGGCGTAAATTCTTAAAATGACAAGTCGGGTTGTTACAGAGATAGTTTTAGAAAAACAACTTGGATTTTGCAAGATCACAAACAGAACAGAACTACATCTT
>MDKI01189954.1:0-15397 GCA_005239505.1 Nicotiana paniculata | reverse complement strand
TATTTTTACCTAGGCCAACGGGTGCCCGTGACCCCCCACCCCCTAGCGTAGGTCCGCCCCTGTCTCCGACCATATATGAAACATCACGAACCTTCCGGTCCGCATAACTCTTCTGTCTGGACTGGGCTGTACGGAGTCTATCTTGAAGCACCTTGACCTTCTCCAATGCATCCTGAACCAACTCTATGCCCAATAGCCTGGCCTCACCCGGCTCGAACCAACCCAAGAGAGATCTGCACCTCCTACCATATAAAGCCTCATACGGCGCCATCTGAACGCTGGATTGATAACTGTTGTTGTAAGCAAACTCCACCAACGGCAAGAACTGATCCCAAGACCCTCCAAACTCAATCACACACGCACGGAGAATATCCTCAAGAATCTGAATAGTGCGCTCGGACTGTCCGTCTGTATGGGGGTGAAACTTTATGCTCAACTCCACCCTGGTACCTAACTCCTGCTGAAAAACTTTCCAGAACCGTGAAGTGAACTGAGTACCTCTGTCTGAAATAATAAAAACTGGAATACCATGCAGACAAACGATCTCCTGAATATAAATCTCCGCCAACCGCTCCGATGAATAAGTAGTCAGTACCGGAATGAAATGGGCTGATTTGGTCAATCGATCCACAATCACCCAAATAACATCATGCTTCCTCAAAGTCCGAGGAAGTCCAACCACAAAGTCCATGGTGATCCGCTCCCACTTCCACTCTGGAAGCTCAATCTGCTGAAGTAACCCTCCCGGTCTCTGATGCTCACATTTGACCTGCTGACAGTTGAGACACTTAGCTACAAACTCTGCTATATCTTTCTTCATTCTTCGCCACCAATAGTGCTGCCTCAAATCCTGATACATCTTCGCAGTACCCGGATGGATGGAATACCGCGAACTATGGGCCTCTTCTAAAATCAACTCCCGAAGCCCATCAACATTGGGCACACAAATTCGACCCTGTATCCTCAATACCCCGTCATCTCCAATGGTCACATCTTTGGCATCACCGTGCTGGACCGTGTCCTTGAGGACAAGTAAATGAGGATCATCGTACTGTCGCTCCCAGATACGATCGAATAAGAAAGACCGAGAAACCACACATGGTAATACCCGACAAGGCTCAGAAAGATCCAATCTCACGAACTGATTGGCTAAGGACTGAACATCTAAGCTAAAGGCATCTCAGCTGCAGGAAGGTATGCCAAACTCCCCAAACTCTCCGCCCAGCGACTCAAGGCGTCGGACACCACATTGGCCTTCCCCGGGTGGTATAATATAGTGATGTCATAGTCCTTTAGCAACTCTAACAATCTATGCTGGCACAAATTTAGATCCTTCTTCCTGACTATGTGCTGCAAACTCCGGTGGTCAATATAATTCTCACAAAGCACCCCGTACAAATAATGCGCCAGATCTTCAAGGCATGAACAATGCCAGCTAACTCAAGGTCATGGACAGGGTAATTCTTCTCATGTATCTTCAACTGTCTGGACGCGTAGGCAATTACCCTACCGTCCTGCATCAACACCGCTCCAAGGCCGACTCGCGAGGCATCACAATAAACTGTATAAGACCCCGAACCAGTAGGCAATATCAAGATTGGAGGTGTAGTCAAAGCTGTCTTGAGCTTCTGAAAGCTCGCCTCACACTCCTCTGTCCACTGGAATGGAGCACCCTTCTGGGTCAATCTAGTCATAGGGGCTGCATCGATGAAAACCCCTCCACAAAAGGACGGTAGTAACTTGCCAAGCCAAGGAAACTGCGAATCTTCGTAACTGAGGACGGCCTGGGCCAACTCTGCACAGCCTCTACCTTCTTCAGATCCACACGAATACCCTCACTCGATACCACGTGGCCTAAGAATGCCATAGAACTCAACCAAAACTCATATTTTGAGAACTTTGCATACAACTTCTTCTCTCTCAGGGTATGAAACACTGTCCTCAGTGCTGCTCATGATCTTCCCGACTCCGGGAGTAAATAAGAATATCATCTGGAACGAGTCGAGATATGGCCTGAAGACACTGTGCATCAAATGCATAAATGTTGCGGGGGCATTAGTCAGCCCGAATGACATAACTAGAAACTCGTAATGGCCATACCGAGTCCTGAAAGCAGTCATTGGGATATCCGGCTCCCCAATCTTCAACTGATGGTAACCTGAGCGCAAATAAATCTTAGAAAATACCTGTGCGCCCTGAAGCTGGTCAAATAAATCATCAATACGAGGCAAGGGATAACGGTTCTTCACTGTAACCCTGTTCAACTGGAGATAATCAATACACATGTGTATAGAACCATCCTTTTTCTTTACAAACAAGAAAGGAGCACCCCAAGGTGAAACCCTGGGTCGAATAAAACCCTTATCAAGCAATTCCTGTAACTGATCCTTCAACTCCTTCAGCTCGGGAGGAGCCATACGGTAAGGAGGAATGGAAATGGGATGAGTGCCCGACAACAAATCAATGCCAAAATCAATGTCTCTATCGAGCGGCATGCCCGGAAGATCAGTTGGAAACACATCGGGATAATCCCGTACCACTGGAACTGAATCAACAGAAGGGGTATCAACGCTGAAATCTATCACATAAGCCAAATACGCGGCACACCCCTTCTCAACCATACGCCGAGCTCTAAGAAAAGAGGTAACTCTACTGGGAGTGTGATATAAAGTACCACTCCACTCAACATGCGGAACACCTGGCATAACCAGCGTCACGGTCTTGGCATGGCAATCAAGAATAACATAATGGGGCGACAACCAGTCCATGCCCAAGATAATATCAAATCCACCATATCGAGTAACAATAAATCCGCATTGGTCTCAAAACCATGAATAGTAATCAAACACGATCGATAAACGCGGTCCCCAATAAGAGAATCTCCCACAGGAGTAGAAACATAAACAGGAGAACCCAAAGAATCTCGGGCTATACCCAAATGCAGAGCAAAATAAGAAGACACATAAGAATACGTGGAGCCTGGATCGAATAGAACCAATGCATCTCTGTGACAAACCAGTATAATACCTGTGATGACATAATCAGAGGCAACAACCTCGGTACGAGCAGGAATAGCATAATATCTGGCCTGGCCTGGCCTCCCCTTCGAGGGCGACCTCTACCTCCTCGACCTCCACCCCTAACTGGCTGGGCAGGTGGGGTAGCAGCTGGAGCTGTGATCATGTCCTGAGAACTCTGCTGAGCACGCTGTGGCTGAAAAGTCTGTAAAGATTCACCCCTACCAAGTCTGGGGAAGTCCCTAACCATATGGCGTGTATCGCTACACTCGAAATAAGCTCTGGGAGGACGTGGTGGATTTGACTGGCTAGGGCCAGGTCTGCTAGGCTGACCTCTGAAAGCACCCCGCGTAGGAGGCACACTAGAAACTGGAGGTGCATAGTAAGGCTCCTGAGGCCTGGGTGGAGCTGGGGTACCGCTGGCTGCTGGAAAAGCTGAATGAACTGGGCGGACCATATAACCCCTACCATGTCGACCTGCTGCTGGGGTACGGGCACCAGAGTAGTTGCCCGACTCTCGAGACCTCTTGGCCTCCCTATCCTCTCGCTCCCTAGCGAGCATACCCTCAATCCTCCTAGCAATGCTCACTACCTGATGATAAGGAATGTCCATCTCCAACTATCTAGCCATGATATATTTGATGGGTGGGACAAGACCCTCAATGAACTGGCAAACCCTCTCGCAGACAGTAGCAACCAAAGTCGGTGCATGCCTAGCCAATCTGGTGTAATGGATAGCATACTCTGAAACTGCCATAGCACCCTGGCGCAAATGCTCAAACTCTGCGCGCTATGCGTCCCTGAGGCTCCGAGGAACAAACTCTCTCAGGAACACATTTGAGAACTGGGTCCAGGTTAGTGAAGCAGCCTCGTATGGACCGTCTAACGCATAGGTGCGCCACCAATCATAGGCGGCTCCGCGAAGCTGGAAGGTAGTAAAGGAAACCCGACTAGATCCGGCTATGCCCATAGTGCAAAGAATACGGTGACACTCCTCTAGAAATCCTAAGGCATCATCTGATGCTAGTCCACTGAATGCCGGAGGGTTATACTTCTTGAACCTCTCAAGTCTCCGCTGCTCGTCTTTCGAAGCAGCTGACCCTTCCTCGGGCTAAACTGGCACTACAAGCGGCACATGAATGATCTCTGGAACCTTCTCCACATGCACTCGCTGCTCAGGAGTGCAGGTGGCGGGAGTCTGTGCTCCTCCCCCGGCCTGGGATGTGGCTGTAGTAAGGGGAAGCAACCCTGCCTAAGCCAGAGTGGTGTACATTGATATGAACTGAGCTAATGTCTCCTGAAGGGCTGGAGTAGCAGTGGCAGTAGGCGTATCAGGTGTCTGGACCTCGGCTGGATCTGCTGGTGGTACCTCGGCGGCAGCTCGCGCAGGTGCTCTCGCTGCACTACGTGTGCGTCCTCGGCCTCTACCCCGGCCCCGACCTCTGGTGGCTGCTGTAGGGGGTACAGGTGCCTGATCGTCCCGAGTAGCACGTGTCCTCACCATCTATGAGAGAATAGCAGACAGGCGTTTAGAATTGGTGTCAAAAATATTGCAGGACAAGGAAACCAATGAAGTGAAGATTTTTCCTAAACAGTTACATAGCCTCTCGTAGATAAGTACAGACGTCTCCGTACCGATCAACAAGACTCTAGTAAACCGGCCTGTGTTCCGTGACTCCTATGAACCTAGAGCTCTGATACCAACTTGTCACGACCCCAGTTCGCTCTCCGTGAACAAGTCGTGACGGCACCTAGTCCCTATAACTAGGTAAGCCTAGCAATGCGGAATATCAACATAACTTGCGGAATAATTAAGTAAAAACTGAACAATTTAAAAGAAAGACTGTATATAAATGCCACTTGGCATATACAACCCAAAATAATATGGAAGCCTACAATATCACCCCAAAACTCGGAAATCACGGGAAACACAAGTTAACAGAATATAATACACTGCTCTAACTCTATAATGTCTATACAACTGTAAGGAAGGAATAAAATCTTCACAAAAGATGGAATAAGATAGAGACTCCTGGTCTGCGGACGCGGCAAATGTACCTTGAAGTCTCTGCTGGATCTCTCAACCTCGGGGATAGTGCGCCTGAGTGGAGGTACCTGGATCTGCACATGGAAAACATGCGCAGGAAAGGGCATGAGTACGCCACAGCGGTACTCAGTAAGTGCCAAGCCTAACCTCGGTCGGGTAATGATGAGGAAGGTCAGGGCCCTAATGAGGTCAAACAATATAATAGGGATTCACAATATGAAAACAGACAGTAATAGTGAATACAATAGTGAAGTAAGGCAGGTCAGACAAAACACTAACGAAAAACAAGAACAGAGTAAACACGGAATATGAACAACTCGATAACAAAGGTAACAATGAGGATCTCCCAGGATACCATCCTGTAGTCATGTTCTCAACTGTCTAGAGGATCTCCCGGGATACCGTCCCGTAGTCCATCATATGTATATCCGAAGGATCTCCCGGGATACCATCTGGTAGTCCATCATATGTATATCCGAAGGATCTCCCGGAATACCGTCTCGTAGTCCATCATATGTACAGGGGGATCTATCAGGAATCGAACCCGCAGTCCCAAAGTAAATATGCAGGGGGATCTATCGGGAATCTAAGCCGCAGTCCAAAAGTAAATATGAAGGGGGATCTATCGGGAATCTAACCCGCAGTCCCAAAGTAAATATGCAGGGGGATCTATCGGGAATCTAACCCGCAGTCCCAATGTAAACAAACAAGGGGGGGGGGGAGCTACCGGAATCCCACATCCGTAGTCCCAATGTAAATACGCATCTACAACGAGAAGATATTCACAAATAGAGTGCAAAAATACAAGGCAACAAGTAGTTCTAGCCTAACATCCTCCACGTAGTACAATTAAAGCAACTTAAGCAAATAGGCAATTTAGGGCAACTAGGCATGCTTTTCTAAGCTAACATAGACTATAATTGCAAGTAGAATAAAATAGGTAAGAAAGAAACTTAGTCCAAATATATTAATTAAAACCAGATTTTCAACAACTAGCACAAGTACGCGCTCGTCACCTCACGTACAAGGCATTCAATTACCAAATATCACATCCTAAGGGGAAAGGTCCCCCACACAAGGTTAGACAAGCCACTTACCTCGAACCGGCTCAAAATCAACTTGAAACTACATGTTTTCCACGAGTATCCGACTTTAAACGGCCCAAATATATACAATTCAATTACATATCATAAATAACATCTCATGCAACTGATTTTCACTGTTAATTCAAGCTAAGACGTGAAATTATGTAAAATGACAAAAATGCCCCTCGGGCCTACATCTCAAAATCGGGTAAAAGTTATATTTTTCGGACACCCATCCACTCACGGACTCATTCAACCAGAAGCAATCGAAATCCGATGCCAAAAACCCCACAACTTTTCAGAATCTCGGATTGGGAAAATCTCATCCCTTTCCTATGGTTTCACCCCTTTTTTGATAATTAACTAAAGAAAACAACGGGAATTAGTGGTCTAACAATGAATTAGGATTAGAAAATGTTACCTATGATCCTTCTCTTCAAAACCCACAGAAAATCGCCACTTCTTGAGCTTCCACCCGATTTTTAGAATAATGAGATGAACTCTTGGATTTTGGAATAAATCACATAGGCAATCCGCACCTGCAGGCTCGATAACCGCACCTACGGAAAAAGCATCGCAGGTGCGAAAGTCACTTAAGTTACACTTGGGCCGCACCTGCGGTCGTTTGGTCGCGCCTGCGGTCCCGCACCTGCGACCACTGGCCTAATCTCCTCTCTATCGCACCTGCAATCATGGCCCACGCGCCTGCGAGTCTGCACCACCGGAAAAACCTTCACAGGTGCGAGGACACCAGAAGAGCCTGGTTCAACAGCAGCAAATTCCCAAATTTTCACCCATTAAGCATCCGAAACAACCCCGAGGCCCTCAGGACCTCAACCAAATCCACCAACCAACCTTAAGACCTTATTTTAACTAGGTTGAGTCTTAAAAACACGTCTCATAACATCAAAAACATCGATATGCATAGGCTCAAGCCTAGAAACTTAGGAAAATTCTAGAATTCACATCCGACGCCGATACACGTCTAAACTTATCCGAATGACCTCAAATTTTTCACACACATCCCAAATGACATGAAGGAACTATTGCAACTTCCGAAATTCCATTCTGACACTCGGATCAAAAATTCACTATCGGACCGAAAACTCCAAAAATTCAAACTTCGGCATTTCAAGCCTAAATGAGCTATGGACTTCCAAAATACATTCTGAGCTTTCTCCCAACCCCAAAATCACCTAACGGAGCTAATTGAACCATCGGATTTCCATTCCAAGGTTGTCTTCACACTGCTCCGACTACGGGCATCTTTCCAACACTTAAGCTCTCATTTAGGGACTAAATGTCCCAAAACTCTCCGAAACTCAAAACCGAACGTCCCGATAAATCAATTTAGCAGAAATAGACTTGGGTAAAATAGTTAATAGGGTATCGGGGTGTTAATTCTTAAGACGACCGGCCGGGTCGTCACAATCTGCCGCGTCCGCAGACCTTAGAGTCCCCCTCTATTCTCCCCTATGTGAATTGCCTTGTTTGTTTCTTTTATTAGACTCTGGTGTATAGAGATACTACTTCCTTCTGTATATTGTGACTTATGATGTTCCCGGTTTTGGGAAAACTATGTATTTCTAGAGTATTGGTTATTATACATGCGGAGCGGCATTGTTACTAGTTATTCAGTTCTCTATTGAATTAGTTGTTAAGTTTTACTTTCATTTTTGTTATTTTTGCAAATTTGTTAGGCTTGCCTAGTCTTAGAGACTAGGTGCCATCACGATGTTTTACGGAGGGAGTTTTGGGTCGTGACAAGTTGGTATCAGAGCTCTAGGTTCATAGGTATCGTGAGTCACAAGTCTGTTTATTAGAGTCTCGCAGATCGGTACAGAGATGTCTGTACTTATCTTCGGGGGCTATGGAACTGTTAGGAAAAATTACACTTCTTTGATTCCTTTTCGTGAGAAAATTGTTAACTTCAAAATTCTAAACTTTTATATTCTATTCTCTCAGAGATGGTGAGGACACGTACATGCGGATATGATGACCAGGCACCCGCGCCCCCTACTAAAGTCACAAGAGGCCGGGGTAGAGGCCGAGGACGCCCATGTGGTGCATCCTGAGCACCCGCACAAGCTGCTACTGTGGAGCTCCCACTAGCTCCAGCTGAAGGGAAGGCACCTGAGGTACCTGTTGCTGCACCAGCGCTTTAGGAGACTCTAGCCCGGTTTCTGAGTATGTTCAGCACCTTAGCTCAGGCTGGATTGATTCCCCTTAATCCTGCAACATCTCAGGACAGGGGAGGAGCACAGACTCCTACCGCCCGTATGATCAGCGGGTTCAGGTCGACCAGGTTCCAGAGATTATACCAATGCAGCCGGTAGCTCCAATTTAGCCTGAGGCTAGTGCAGAAGTATCTGAAGTGGAGCGACTTAGACTTGAGAGGTACAAGAAGTACCACCCTCCTACCTTCAGTGGGTTGGCGACAAATGATGCCTAGGGTTTTCTGGAGGAGTTTCACTGTATTCTTCGTACTATGGGTGTAGTAGAGTCGAGTGGTTTTTTTTAAAATATAATCTAGTTTAGAGGAGCAGCCTATCAGTGGTGGCGTGCTTATACGTTGAGTAGTCCGGCTGAGGCATTTTCACTTACATGGACTCAGTTCTCGGACATGTTCTTGAGATATTATGTTCCGCATAGTTCAGGGACGCATGGCGTACGGAGTTTGAGCAGTTGCGCCAGGGTGCTATGATTGTGTCAGAGTATACAGTTCGCTTCAGTGATTTGGCCCGACATGCACGACCTTGGTTGCCACTGTTCAAGAGACGATTGGTCGATTTATTGAGGGACTCCACCCCAGCATCAGGATTAGCATGGCCCGAGAGTTGGAGATGGATGTTTCTTACCAACAGGTTTTTAGTATTGCTAGGAGATTGAAGGTTATGCTCGCTCGAGATAGAGAGGAGAGGGAGGCCAAGAGGTCTTGAGAGTCTGGCATTTATAGTGGTACTCGTGCCCTTGCTAGATTTTTCCATGGTAGGGGTTATATGATTCGCCTCGTTCATTCAGCTCTTCCAGCTGCCAGTGATATTCCGTCCCCTTCTAAGCCCCAGGAGCCTTATTATGCACTGCATGTATCTAGTGTACCTCCTGCACAGGGTGCTTTTAGCAGCCAGTCCAACAGACCTGGTCCGAGCTAGTCATAGTAGCCAGCCATTCGAGAGCTTGTTTTGAGTGTGAAGATACTCGCCATATGGAGAGGGATTTCCCCAGACTTTGGAGAGGTGAACCTCCAAAGACTCTCAGCCACCGCATGCTCCACTGGGTCCTCGGGCTATGATTACAGCACCAGCTACCGCCCCACCTGCTCAACCAGCTCGAGGTGGAGGTCGGGGAGGTAGGGGTCGCTCTACAAGGGGCGGCTAGGCTAGATATTATGCTCTTCCTGCTCGTACAGAGGCAGTTGCTTCTGACTCTGTCATTACATGTATTGTTATGGTCTATCATAGAGATGTGTCGGTCTTATTTGATCCAGGATCTACTTATTCCTATGTGTCCTCTTATTTTGCACCATATTTGGGTGTATCTCGTGATTCTTTGAGTTCTCCTATTTATGTGTCTACACTTGTGGGAGATTCTCTTATTATGGACCGTGTGTATCGGCCGTGTTTGGTTGTTCTTAGATGTTTTGAGACCAGAGCCAATTTATTACTACTCATCATGGTAGACTTTTGGGCATGGACTGGTTGTCGCCCCATTATTCTATTCTTGATTGTCACGTTAAAACCGTGACACTGGATATGCTAAGATTACCGCGATTAGAATGGAGAGGTACGTTAGAGTATACTCCCAGTAGAGTTATTTCATTTCTTAAAGCTCAACGAATGGTTGAGAAGGGGTGTGATGTGTATCTAGCTTATGTGAGAGATGTCAATAGTGATACCCCTATAGTTGAGTCAAATCCAGTAGTGAGGGACTTTCTGGATGTATTTCTAGTTGATCTTCCGGGCATGCCACCCGACAGGGATATTGATTTTGGTATTGATTTGTTGTCGGGAACTCCGCCCATCTCTATTCCTCCATATCACATGGCTCCTCCTGAGTTGAAGGAGCAATTACAAGAGTTGCTTGATAAGGGCTTCATTCGGCCTAGTATGCCACATTGGGGTGCTCCGGTATTGTTTGTGAAGAAGAAGGATCGTTCTATGCATATATGCATTGACTATCGCCAGCAGAACAAAGTTTCATTGAAGAACATGTATCCATTACCTCGTATTGATGACTTATTTGATCAGTTACAGGGTTCCAGGGTGTTTTATAAGATTGACTTACGTTCAGTCTATCATCAGTTGAAGATTCGGGGTCCAAATATCCCGAAGACTGCTTTCAGGACTCGGTATGGCCACTACGAGTTCCTTGTGATGTCTTTTGGGCTGACCAATGCCCCAACAAATTTTATGCACTTGATGCACAATGCGTTCCGTCCCTATATTGACTCATTCATCATTGTGTTTATTAACGACATTCTGGTGTACTCCCGGACTCAGGAGGATCATGAGCCGTGCCTGAGGGTTGTGCTTCAGACCTTGAGAAAAGAAGTTATACGCAAAATTTTTGAAGTGTGAGTTTTGGCTAGATTCAGTGGCATTCTTGGGTCATGTAGTATTGAGTGATGGGATCAAGATGGACAAAAGAAGGTGGAAGCAGTGCAAAGTTGGACTAGACCATCCTCAGCTACAAAGATCTGGAGTTTTCTTGGTTTGGCGGGGTATTATATTCGATTTGTGGAGGGTTTCTCATCTATTGCAGCACATATGACCAGGCTGACCCAGAAGGGTGCTCCGTTTAGGTGGATAAAGGAGTGTGAGGAGATCTTTCATAATCTCAAGACATCGTTGACTATAGCCCCATTATTGGTATTGCCTACAGGTTTGGGGTCTTATACTATATATTATGATGTGTCACGGATTGGTCTTGGTGCGGTGTTGATGCGGGACGGTTGGGTGATTGCCTACACGTCGAGACAACTGAAGGTGCATGAAAAGAACTATCCTATCCATGACCTTGAGTTAGCAGCTATTGTTCATGCCTTGAAGATTTGGAGGCACTACTTGTACGGTGTCTCTTATGAGATTTACATCGATCACCGGAGTTTGCAGCATCTATTCAAGAAGAACGATCTTAACTTGCATCAGCGGAGGTGGTTAGAGCTGCTTAAGGATTATGATATCATCATATTTTACTATCCCGGGAAGGCCAATGTGGTAGTCGATGCCTTGAGTCATCGGGCGGAGAGTTTGGAGAGCTTATCATATCTACTAGCAGCACAGAGGCCATTGGCGTGGGATGTTCAGACCTTAGCCAGCCAGTTTGTTAGATTGGATATTTCTGAGCGAGTCGAGTGTTAGCTTGTGTAATCTCTCGGTCTTCTCTTTATGATCGTGTCAAGGAGCGTCAGTTTGATGACTCCCATGTGCTTGTACTTAAGGAAATGGTCCAGCACGGTGGTGGTAAGGAGGTCACTATTGGGGACTGATGTGTGGCTATAATTCATGGTTTAACGCATTATGTGCCTTACTTTTTATGTGCTTTAATGGTAAAAATACACCTCGTTTGAGCATAATGGAGTCTATTTCATGTGTAGATGAATTGAAGATGGAAGCCAAGCTAAATGGATGCATAAACGTCAAAAATGCGCTCAAGAATCAAAAGGGGTCATACCAGGCTTTAGCCAGGGAGACTTGTAAAGCCTGGTCATGCCAGGCGTTAGCCAGGCGTTAGGCCTACAAAGCCTTGTCATACCAGGTGTTTGGCAGGCATTAGACATGTAACGCCAAGTCCTAGATTCGGCCCAGTCCGAGTTTTAAAGGCTTTAAGTGTTTCCCGGTTTGACTAGAAGTATCCTACACGTTTAGGGTTTTTCCCAAAACATATAAATAGACCCAAACACACAACTTTGAAGGACTTTTGCCATTGGAGAAAAGAGGAGATCGTGGAACAGTACTCAGAAGATCAAAACATTGATTTTTACATCCTTTATTCCTTACTCTGTAATTTAATTATGCAAGTTATTTTGGATTTGATTACTAGGAGCATGAGTAGCTAATTTATTTAATCTAAGGTTTTGGTGGAACCCGTTGGGGAACGATGTTATTGAATATTAATATAGTTTTGCTTGGTTGTTAATGTCTATTTATTCAACTACGTTCTTGTTGTAGTTGATTGAAGGGCCCTCAATTAGCTGTGCCTATTTATTATGTATCTACTTGAGAGAGAGTGCATATTTAGGTAATTGTTTGAACAACACCACTCCCAGAGTATAGACGAAAGTCATAACCGAGGGTTTAGAAGTTGGATTAGAGATAACGATACTTCGGGTGCAATCTAAAGTGAACTGTAATGCAATCTAGCTAGCGTAACTTGAGAGAGTGCGTCTAGTAAATTATCATAATTACTTGAGAGAGATTTATGGTAGCTAGAGTGTTCATGATTGATAGAGACAACTAATCAAACTATAGGAAGTATCCAAGAAAGAAGTTCACCGACGGGGGAAACCATAACCTTAGACCTTTATTACAATTGTTTACACCTCATTGTTAGTTAATCTTTAGTTTATGAATTTTGTTCAGTAGTAGTAGTAAAAAAACTACCAAGTGATATTCATAATTCTTGAGAAAGTTGATTAAGTGAAAGTTTAGTATTCTGACGGCTTGATTGATACGTTAACTCCCTGTGGAATCGACCCTGATATCCCAGATTATATTTGCAATGCCTGTTTAGTCTTTTTATAAGACATAGTTGAGCGTGATCAAATTTTGGCGCCGTTTCCGGGGAGTTAACGGTATTATCAAGTGTAGCTGTAGGTGTACATATTGCTAGGTTTCAAGTTTGATTTTTTTTAGTATTTGATTTTTATTTTTTAATTTAGTTTTATTTGTTAATTTTAAAAAAAATATGGCATCATGGAATTATGAGAGTTTGAATGTTGGTAATTCTATTTTTGATCCTCGCTATACATATTGTGGAGGAAACCACCCAGAGCAAAATATTCCCGAGAGCGAGTTATGTGCACCAACTCAATTTTATATGTGGAATGTGTGTGATATGTGTGGTGATCAAGATGGTCACTTTCATGGTTGTGCTTATATTTCTTATCTTCCCCCAACCCCTTACTTTGATGGTTCTTTTTTTTTCTTGTGAAGTTAATAGAAACAAAGAATCCAGTGATGATGACCTGAAAAGGATCGAGGATATGATGAAGTGCCTTTTGGAATAACATGAGGAGATACAACTGTGGGTACAAAGGCAATATGCAACTATTCGCAACTTGGAGGCTCAAGCGAGTCAACTAGTTGAAGCTTTTAATGCTCAATATGCCAATATTATGGATAGTAGCCAGGAGAAGTGTACATTAGAGATGGAAATTGAGGTGCCAATGGAGGGGTCCAAAGTAGAAACCCAACACTCTAACCAACTAGAATTTGAGGATGCCGATGTTGAAGAAGTAATACTAGAGTCAACCAGAGATGTTGAGGATGCCGACTCTAGTGTGATTGATGTTGAGGATGTTGAAAGTCCTGAAGTTCATGTGTTTGAGCGAATTGGTCCTCACTCCAAACATTTTCCCACATTGTACTTGTATGATGATATGGAAATAGAGTCATCTGAGCCGATTGAGGAGTCAAGGAATAAGGAACAAGATGCCTACATTCTGGATTTTTCTTGCCAGAAAGACAGGACTACATACCTCATCTAAAGGCCAAGGAGTGTAAAATAGTACAATGGTTTCTCGGGCCAATTAGATTTGTTCTACCGCCCCTGGAGAAAAATCGAAAAATTGAAGTCAAATTGGGGGTCCAATTCATAAGTTCGAAGTAGAGGCAGAAAGTGATTCATGTCGTGTAGCGATGTTAAATCAAGCGCTTGTTGGGAGGCAACCCAGCTTTACCACTTTATTTATTTATTTTTTTTTTAATTTTTTTGTTTTATTTTTTCTAATTATATTATTTTTGTAGTGTCAATTTTTTGATTTTTTAGGAGCATGGAACGCAAAGCCACTGGGAGGATGCAACAACAAACCAGATGGTTGGAACTAAATGTGAGGTAACCGCACGAAGGACCAGGCCTGGGAGAAGTCTGAGTACCCCATGAGATGCTAGTGCTTCGGCCTTTGGCCTACCAGGAAGTTTTTTTTACCCTATTGTATGTATGGGTGCGTATTGGGGACAATGCACAATTTTAAATGTGAGGTATGGAGATTGTATGGTGACTTTCTATGTTATTTTAGTTATGTTATATTAATGGAATAATTTATTTTTTTACAAAAAAAAAAAAAAATTGGGCTTTTCCCGACGATGGATCTATTAGACAATTTTCTTGAGGGAAGTAAGTCTAAGAAATTCCAAAAAGAATTTTGTTTTAGGTAGTGTAGTAATTCCCCCTTTGTTTTTCTTTGGACCGCGGTTCTTTTCCAAGGGTTTTTAATTGAACCGGGTGTTGGTAGTTTTTTTAGGAGTAGGAAACCACATGGTTGAGAACTTAATCGCAGCAATATCTCGGAACTTTGTGATGCCTTGAGAATAGTCAGTACTCAGGTTGTGACGCTTAGGCTCAATTTTTGACTCTAGGATAAATACCTTAAATCGTGGATTCTTAAATTTGCTTAACTGCTTTGACTGGAGTGTCATGATAGATCCAATCCTGAGTGAGTTATGTGCCATGTATGTGTGAGGTTTGTATGTTATTCTGTGCATTGTATTTGATGTCTAGAACTTGCCTCATGTGTTTGCAAAGCGAAATAATAGTTTTGTTCAGTCTTGGAAGTGATATAGGCGTTTCTTTGTTGAGCCAGCTATGTATATTTTACCCGCCTAATTGTTATGTATCGTAGTTAACCTCTTTGAGCCTGTAATCCTGTTTCTTTGGCAACCACATTACAAGCCTTACCCATTTTTTTGAATTAACTATCTATTTGAACCTTTTAACCTCTTATGAGCACTTGGATTGTTATGAACTGTGTAAAAGTTAAAGTGTGGGGTGGTTGGTTTGGATTTTGAGTGGAACTAATGAAATAAGGAGAAAGGTGCACTGTTTTGAAAAAGTTGTATTGTTGTGAAAAAAAATATATATTCCTTGACAAGTGGTGACTCTTGATGTAATTGTGCTTAAATAAGTATGGGGTAATAATATTGATGTGAAGGAGGAGTTTGGTTTGACATAAGTATGGGGTTTGGATGCTAAAGTATATGTATTAAAGTGCTTAGGGAGGTGTAGTCACTCTTATATATAAATGTATC
>MDKI01167092.1:0-22878 GCA_005239505.1 Nicotiana paniculata | reverse complement strand
TTTAATGATTACCTAAGTTTGATGTGGTGTCAATCTAAAGGATTACACGTTTAGGAATCACCTGTGTAAGTGTGAAGTGAAAACCGCTTCAATGAGAATTCTGTAAGGCTAATTCTTTATGCACTTATGATACCAGGCGGTGTTCATGGCTGAAACGAACACAACAATGAGAACCAAAAGACGGTTAATGGTTGGTTGTGTGACATATGGTTGTCTAGGTATACACTAAAGTTCGACGGTTCAAAGATATCAAATCTACCGATTGACCGAGTATATCCGACATTTGTTCACTACGGAAAGTTCAAAGGGAAACCTACTTATCCAGATGCAATTAATCCTTACTTGCAAATCACACAGCTTTCATCTATGATCATTCTTGTTATAGCCATTCCCATTCATGTATAGGATTGTTGGACTTTAAAGCCATTGGGCTTTAAAGACAAGGAGTGTGAATTGGAAAATGGTGGGAAATAAAATGGAGGGAAATGAAAATTTGAATCAAGTGAGCTTTGTCATGAACTTTGTACCACATTGGTGAAAGACAACTACACTTGTGTGTATAAATATAGAATCACTTCTTAGAGCTCTTAAAAGGAGTTGAAGAGAATGAACCCTCGCGTCGTCGTCGTTGCTCGGCTTCGGATTTGGATTTGTCAATCGATCGATAAGATTATTTTTGGACAAAAGTTATTTAATTAATTATTTAAGAATTAATTAAGTGCCAATCAGTTCATTAACGGAATTAACTGAAACGTATAATCCAAACGCTGCCTTTCCCTTCTGAACAAACACCTCTTCCTGCACAGACATCACACTGCCTATAAATTCCGAGGCATGGCTTCCTTTTCACTTACTGAAAATCCAGAATTTCCTTCTGAAAAATACTGCATTCTACTTCGCAGTCTCTCTCTCAAATTCGTAAGTGTAATTTTGCTCCGTTCTTTGAGTTCGTTGGTATCCTGCAATGTGTATTGCCACTGTTGCAGGAAGGTTTATTCCGTTTCATCTTGGGAGGATTTAATCCATTACCTTGGCAACTTGTGAGGGGGTTAAAATTCCTGGACGCACAAGGAAATTGTGGACTCGGAATATTTCATATCATTTACTGATTTTCTGTTTCTTCTAACAGTTTGTTTTAACACAGTATCTACAACAGAGAATACTTAGGCGAAATTATATAAGACGTAGCGGGAAGGATTCCGACAATTGGGGAATCATAACTCTAGAACTCCTTAATCTTTTTTCCAACCCGTAGTAACTTTATTGTTAATTTACTATTTTAATTTGTTAGTTAATTAGATATAAGAATCCTAATATTTATAACTTAGGAATTTTTCGAGCTTATTTTTTTAGCAATATTGAACAGCTGTAGCTAAGCCTTGATTTTCTGTGGGATTCGACTCCGGACTTGTAAACCGGATTATATTTGCAGCGACCGTTTAATCTTTTTTATAAGGCATAGTTGGACGTGATCATTTATATAATACATTTTATCCAAAAGTTGAGGCATTTGTTTTTGGCTAATCTGATGGTTTGAAAATATTTTACGTTTTAATGTCTTTAGAGTTGAGAGACCATTATTTTTCATGGAATTAACTAAAAAATTACCTCCAAGTAAGGGTACTTTTATTTACTGAAAAAGGGTAATTTTTTCTCCAATTAAAGAATATATAAGATGATCACTACAAACTAAAAGGAGCTAAACGAAATGATCAATTAGGATGGTGTTATGGCCCCGAAAAAGGACACTTATTGTACTCTGCAGAAGACTTGACTTAGCGGAAATTGAGGTCCACCAATTATATTCTTTTGTATAGTTATTAAAATGACAAAATACTTTAAAATCAACAAGTCTTCCAACTTTACGGTCAATATCTTTCTAGACAATATATTCTTCAAGTATAATTCTAAATGCCATATATATGTATGCCTTGCCTAATAACAATCTACAAGCAAACACATATTTAATACATACTTTTCAGTTCCTAGTCTAAACCTTTGCACATCATGAAGGTGTTAGCAATACCATTATGTTTTTTCTTGTTTTTCATTTTGACAAACACCAAGTTTAGTGTTTGTATTGGAATTTGCAGAGAAAATGAGCAACAAGCGTTGGAGATTCTGAAGAAAGAAGTATATGATCCCACAAACTTTCTCTCCTCTTGGATTGTTGGAAAAGATTGTTGTGAATGGGAAGGGGTTGTGTGCCACAATCTGACCCGTCATGTGATTGAGCTTCACATAGGCAGTAGTGATTTGTTCTAACCTATAAGTTATGATCTAAGGATCAATAACTTTGAGTGGCTGCCAAGTCTTTTCAATATAATTGAGCTACAGATAGGTAGTGTGGATCTCAGCAATGCAACTAACTGGCTACAGGTCATTAACATGCTTCCTTCTCTTGTTGATCTTCGTTTAACTCAGTGTGGTCTTCATCATATACCACCTCTACTTCATCATAATTTTTCTTCACTTGAAACACTTGACCTTTCTTGGAATAACTTTAGTTCTTCTATTCCCAAATGGGTTTTCAATCTCCCTAGTCTTGTTTCTCTTGATTTGAGTTATAGTAATTTAATTGGCCCTTTTCCCGAAGGTCCCGTTAACATTACTTCTCTCACGAGTTTCAAGGCAAGTAGCAACTTTTTCAATTGTTCTTTACCCATATGGTTATATGACCTTAATAATCTTGAAAATCTTGAGCTTCGTTTCAGTGGTATTGAAGGTGCGATACCAAGTGAGGCCGGAAACATAACAAAACTTAAATATCTTAGTCTTGCATCCAACAACCTCAACTCCACTATCCCGAATTTGTTATATCGATGCAAAGATTTGGAATCACTTATACTTAGTGAAAACAATATTGAGGGAGTAGTTTCAAATGCTATTTCAAATTTGAGCTCAATAACTTTTATTAACCTTTCTAGAAATATGCTTTCTGGAAAATTACCAAATGTAATCGGAAACTTATTGAAATTAGATTGGCTTGATCTCTCAGAAAATCTATTCGGGGGAGAAGTATTTGAATTGTTCAACAGTAAGAGCAATTTCCTTCCAACAGGATTGAGAAATAGTTCTTTGACGCTATTGGGACTAGGAAACAATAAACTGACTGGAACTCTCCCAGAAAGTCTTGGCCAACTCCCAATGCTAGAAATTATTGACATCTCTAACAATAGGTTGGAAGGTATTGTAACAGAAAGTCATTTCACCAACTGGACACAATTAAGGTATTTCTTCGCATCTAACAATAATATGACTTTAAAAGTGAGTCAAAACTGGATTCCACCTTTTCAAGCCATAAAAATTGATATAGGCAGCTGGAATATAGGTCCTCTATTTCCCATGTGGCTCCAAACTCAAAAGAACATAGAGTATTTGGACATATCAAATGGTGGAATACAAGGCGAGGTTCCAAATTGGTTTTGGAACTTACCTTATGAAAATATAGAGAATTTTGGTCTCGATCTTTCTCACAACCAATTTGTTGGTGAGGTTCCAACCTTCTCAACACGTTATAGGTTAATGTCATTGGGTTCCAACAATTTCAGTGGTCCGCTACCTCAGGTTTCACCCAATGTAATGAAGCTAGACCTCTCAAACAATTTCTTTTCGGGAAGTTTATCTCACTTCTTGTGTGAAACAAGTAAGAACATATCCTACAAATTGGAGATCTTAAACCTCGAGGGAAATAATTTGTTAGGAGAAATTCCTGATTGTTTGATGAACTGGCCAGAGTTGGAAGTTTTAATCTTGAGGGACAATAACTTGATTGGAGGCATACCAAGATCCATGGAGGTTTTAAGTAATTTGAAATCTTTGGACATCCGAAGAAATAGACTTACTGGTCCATTACCTTCATTATTGGCAAACTGTACAAAGTTGCTGAAAATTGATTTAGCTGAGAACGAGTTCGTTGGACAACTACCACCATGGTTAGGAATGAAGTTTTCAGATTTGATAATCCTCAGCCTTAGGTCAAACAAGTTCTATGGTAAATTGCCTCCAGAAATTTGTCACCTCAAAGATCTTCAAATCTTAGACCTTGCAAACAATAGTTTCTTTGGAACCATACCAAGGTGTATTAGCAATTTAACAGCAATGGTCGCTGAAAGTAAGTTGGGGGAAGCTGATATTGAGTATTTTGGTAAGGTAGCTGGAGAACATGTGAGAGAAAGCGCAATGGTGACAACTAAAGGCAGTATTTACCAGTATGATAAAACATTGGCATTGGTTACAAGCATGGACATGTCTAACAATAATTTCTCTGGAGATATTCCCATAAGTTTTACCAGTCTTGTAGGATTGATATTCTGTAATTTCTCAAAAAACCATCTGACAGGTAGGATCCCTAATGGCATTGGCGACATGAAAGTGCTCGAATCCCTTGATCTTTCAGAAAATCAACTTTCCGGTCAAATCCCGCAAAGCTTATCGAGTTTGTCAACTTTGAGCTTCCTGAATCTGTCTTATAACAATTTGTCAGGAAAAATACCAGTGGGAACTCAACTTCAAAGCTTTAATTCCTCAAGTTTCCTGGGAAATGAGCTTTGCGGGCTTCCACTCTTGGCGAACTGCAGTTTAGGTGATCAAAATCCTGATGTTGATACTGAAAAAGATGAGAGTGATGAAGATGAACCGGATTGGTTCTACATTGCAATATCAATAGGATTTGGTCTTAGCTTTTGGGGAGTATCTTTTTGTTTACTTTTCAAGAGATCATGGAGACATGCTTATTATCGTTTTTTAGAGAGTTGTTGGGAATCCTTGTGTGTAAAGATACAAATATGGGTATGGATATGATTGAGGAGATTGTTATTCTCAAGAGTCTTATTCTATGCTTACTTTTCCTTCAATAAATAATAAAAGACTGTTTGCAGTTGATATTTTGTTTTAATCTCCCTAGTTATAGTAGATAACTGTTCGCAAATGACTATTTAAGGAAACAAAACAAATATAAACTATTAAAAAATGGCAAAGTTCTTAACTAGTGTTTTCTTATTTAAGTTCGCCTACCTAAGAAAATTGCAAAGTTAATATCCTTTTAACTATGCGCGCTGTCAACAGATCAAAGGGCTGATAAATTGTATAACTATTGCCTATAAAAAAGATAACAGAAGAAAACATCGGTTTCTGATTTGGTAAGATATTTTGGAAGAAAACCCGAAAGCAATGCAATCAAAAGAAACTTGTTAAGCTGAGGAATTTAGCAAAAGAATGTTAATAGAGCCAAGCCCCAGACTATATGATTACTGTGCAATGTAAGCACAACATCACACTCAGCTATAAGATGTGTAATACCTTGCATATTGTTACCAAAATCCTGAGAAAGAAAGAAAAAGATTGCTAAATTGAGATCAGAGCAATCTATTTAGTGCTTATCCTTTTAGTTGTTAACTTATTGAGATGAATTTCCAAAGACAATAAACATCCGGACGACATATATGTGCATGGTAAAAGATCACCAGTTCATTACCTGAGCTATCAATGTTTTTGAGAAAATTATCTCAATTCCTGCATATACCAGATTTTGTTTTACAATGTTTCAACGCAAATATGAGGATTTTAGCAGCTTTTCTTGTTGTCATCTAACATCAAATTCATCTCGACCTCAAGATGATCCCTCGGCTTCATTGTGGCAATGGACACACTACTCAACAAGACTTTTAACAGAGGAAAAGAATTACTAACAAACAAGCCAATAGAAGAAGCCAAAAATAATTGCTCTGATCCATTTATCAATCTCAGGCAATGCCCAACCCGAGAACAACACTGATGCTTCAACGGCGGAATAAATGTTTACTAAATGTCCAACAGCTTTTCTCTTCTTAATTTGAGCAAAGAGACCATCAAAACCTTTCCCTTCTAAGAGGTTGTATCACTTGGAAATTGCAATTTCCTTACTCTACATTTCAAGAAGAATAAAATGCACGCTTTTGAAATGATATTTGAGATGAAACTTCTTTTTTCCTCTTTTTAAGTACTAGGATGTTTTTGAGGTTGTGTGCATATTTGGTTTGGAGCCCCGAGGGCTCGGGTGAGTTCTGGATAGGTGTCGGGGTGATTTTTAGACTTAAAATCTGGTGTTCTAATCAGTTTCTGGTGTCTGGTGAGTTACCCTATGTGAATGCGTGGTAACCCACGCGAACGCGAAGAGCAACGGGGAAGGGGCCTGGGTTTACTCTATGCGAACGCGTAGGGTGAGACGCGAACACAGAGCACTGGGCTGTGACTCTACGCGTACACGTCCGCAGGATCGCGAACGCATAGAGTAAGTGAGGGGCTGGGGGGCTAGGCAGTCCAAATCTTGTGCGTACGCGGCCTGAAGCTCGCGAACGCATAGGCCAAGCAAGCCAAGTCTACGCGAACGCGGCCAAGGGCCCGCGAACGCGTTGAACAAATCTTCCCAGTTATTAAAAACAGAACCTATTTCGGGATTATTTCAAAAACTCATAATTTCTTCTTCCAAACTCCAAATTGGGCGATTTTTGAAAGACAACTTCACCACAAATTCATAGGTATGTAATCTTAGACTCTTTTTCTTCAATTTTGATCAATACCCATTAGATTTCTAGGCCTAAATCATGATTTTAAGGGTAGAAAATTAGGGATTTGGGTAGAGTTAGGGCTTTTTGAATAATTAGAATATAGACCTCGTTTTGGGGTTGGATTTCGAAACTAATTATATATTTTGGCTCGTGGGTGAATGGGTGATCGAGTTTTGGTCCGAACCTCGTGTTTTGACCAAGCAGGTCCGGGGTCGATTTTTGATTTTTGGGAAGAATGATAGAAAATCTATAATTAAGCATTGGAATTGAATTATTTAGCATTTATTGATGTTATTGAGTCAATTATGTCTAGATACAATCGATTTGGAGTCAAGTTCAAAAGGAAAAGCAGTGATTGAAGCTTGAATTTGGTCGTGGAAGTCGAGGTAAGTGTTATGCCTAACCTTAGCTTGAGGAAATAGGCGTTGAGTCTTATTTGATATGTGTTTATACCATGTTCAACGTATAGGTGAGGTGACGAGTACCTATATGTTGGTGTCAAGCATGCCCGTGAGGCGGATAATATGAATTATGTGATTTTCATTGATATTTACTGCGTTATAGATTGAATTTCACTTTGGTGGTTGTTCATTTGGTGGAAATTCTTGGTTATGAATGTTGTTGAATATTTGTTTCGATTGAGGAATCTTATGTAAAGACACGTACTTGAGTGAGATTGGTTATAGCTGGGTCCCTTGCCGGGATGTGATATTTTACTGTTGTTCCCTTGTCGGGATGTTGTGATTTATGATTCATATTGTTGATTTTTCCTTGCCAAACTACTGTTTTTGATATTTTTTGGGTGAGGAAGAGTGTAAAGCACAAAGGGTGATGTCGTGTATTTATTATTGTGAGGAAGAGTGTAAAGCACGAAGGGTGATGCCGTGTATTGTTTATTGTGAGGATGAGAGTGTAAAAGCACGAAGGGTGATGCCGTGCCGTTTCTATTTGTTATTGTGAGGATGAGAGTAAAAGTACGAAGGGTGATGTCGTGCACTTGCATTTATCATTTGGTAAGGATGAGAGTAAAAGCACGAAGGGTGATGTCGTGCACTGTTTTCCTGTTGTTATGTTGATATTTGAGCTGTTGTTTTACTCCGTTATTCTTGTTATCTAATATTTTTTTCCCCAGCATGTTCCTCTTTTTCCTTGTACTTAGCTGTTTACTTTTGTGTTATTGTTATTATTTCTTCCGAATGTTATGATATTGCACAGGTTGTTTTGAGTTGTCGTGTCCTAGCCTCGTCACTACTTCGCCGAGGTTAGGCTCGACACTTACTCAGTACATGGGATTGGATGTACTGATACTACACCTGCATATCTTTTGTTGTGCAGATCCCGGTACAGGACCCTGTGGACACTAGAGCTAGGAGCCTTCCTCCACTCCACCCGGAGACACCGAGGTAGTCCTGTTGGCGAACGCAGGCCTTGGCGTCCCCTCCTATCTTTCCTTGTATTTCTGCTCTAATTGTTTCAGAACCGGATGTACTTATTTCTTTCAGACTTTTATGTGTATTACTCTTAGACAGTCCGTGAGTTGTGACTCCACTATTCTGGGATTTGGCTAGTTTTGGTGAAACTTCGTAAAGGCTTTGTTTTGGAATATTTATATATATCTTGCTTCGCCTTATATTTCATTCATGTTAATGTTGTAATTCCTTTTTTTTTTAATTACTAATCAAGGAATAATGTAAATTGAATACACACATTGGCTTGTCTAGCGGGTTCAACGTTAGACGCCATCACGAACCCGACGGTGGAAAATTCGGGTCGTGACATTATAGTAGATAACTGTTCGCAAATTATGAGTGTTCGCAAATGACTATTTAAGGAAACCAAACAAATGTAAACTTGTTAAAAATTGCAAAGTTCTTAACTTGTGTTCTCTGATTTATGTTCATCTACCTCAGAAAATTGCAAAGTTAATATCCTTTCAACTATGCGCGCTGCCAACCGATCAAAGGGCTGATAAATTGTATAATTGTTGCAAGTGAGGTACAAGAAAAAATAACAAGAAAAGAGAGTCTTTGGTTATTCCTCTCTCTCTCTTTTGCTACTATCATTATTAGTCGCCTGTCTTTCTAATAAAGGATCACATGAATGTTGAAAACTGACTTGCGCCTTTTGCTATATGATTTAGGCAAATACATTTATGAAACAAGCATTCTAACTGAGATTATATTGGAAGTGTCCGCAATTTTTTGTATGGTTGTCCGCAATTTTTTGTATGTATATATGTGTGTGTATATTTGAAATATAACATCTCTATGGAGCTTTAGAACAAAGCTAGCGTGTAATGACAAGCAGAACTTAATTCATAATCCTGGTAGCAAATTGAACAAAGTGGAGGTTGATCATTCTGACAAAATATCAGTTCTGATAGTTAAGAGCACTGGATGATAATGATACTAGAAAATGACTACTTCTTTTAGTTGATGTTCGAATTTCAACATAGGAAGAAATTTCTGTAGAAAGGTTTGCACAACATTTCCTTCTCGTACTGATGAAAGAGTAGTACTATCATATTCCACATAGAAAAGAAGTGTTTTTTTTTCCTTCACTTACGCTTTGCTGACAGACCATAATCGAGTTGATTGTCTATTCAATAAAGAACAGTACTTTCCTTTCATTAGTCAAGTGTTAAAGAATGGACTTGGACATAAGATGAATGTAGATAGATTACTTATACTGAACATAGATCGAATATGTATTGAGATTTGATAGCAGATTTTTAGGAATTTCTTTTTACTTCTTTCCATAGTTAGAATCCTATGTACATATATAAATATGTATCATTTCATGGAATAAGATAACAATTTTTTATTCTTCTAATTACATGGTATCAGAGCCACATCTGTGGCTTCGCCGGAGTTGAGTATGTCTCGCCGAAGTTGACCAAAACTTTCCTGCAGACACGTGGAGGCGCGAGTGTGGTCCATTCTCTGAGATCGGCTTGATGTATTCAGTAAATTGGTGGTTATCCTTTGATTGCAGAACCTCGATTTTGTGGGGAAAAAAAACAGTCTCGACCAGATTGTATTACAACCAATTTTCGTCAGGTTTGAGTTCTACTGTTTAGTTTGTTTCTGAAATTCTGAAGTGTTCATAAGACCATATAGTTGCATCTGATTTTGCTTGTCTTCTGGGTTGGTATTTCTAGGTTTGGTGTTAAGTTTCTGTTCAGTCATTTTCTTCTGAGAAAACTTTGGTTTGGTCTCTTTAATTGTTTTGTTGGTTATTAAGAGAATTTGTTTGCTTAAAGATGGGTAATAACATGACTACCATGACTGATATTGTTCCTGCTATGTCCAAAATTACATAACATAAACTAAATGGTTCTAATTATTTAGAATGGAGTAAGACTATTAGAGTTTATTTGCGTAGTGTTGAGAAAGATGACCATTTAGTTCAAGACCCCCCTGCAGATGGAACTAAAAAAACATGAATGAGAGATGATGCACAATTATTTTTACAAATTAGAAATTCTATTGATAGTGAAGTTGTTGATTTGACTACTCACTGTGAGTTTGTCAAAGAACTAATGGACCATTTGGAGTTTTTATATTCTAGGAAAGGGAATATGTCTCGAATCTATGATGTGTGTAAGAAGTTTTATCGTGTTGAAAAGGGGGATAAAATTCTCACTGCTTATTTCATGGATTTTAAGAACACCGTTGAGGAATTAAATATGCTTCTGCCTTTCAGTACTGATATTAAGTTGCAACAGAATCAGAGAGAGCAGATGGCCATAATGAGCTTTTTAGCCGGTCTCCCTTCTGAATTTGAGACGGATAAATCTCAAATCTTGTCTAGCTCTGAAATTTCATCTCTTAAGGATGTCTTCAGTAGGGTACTACGCACAGAGAATTTGTCATCCGCTCAACAGAATGTCCTTGTTGCTAAAGGAGGAGGAAATGATCCAGGAAAGAGATCTGATTTCAAGGGAGGAAGAAATAAAACTGCGGAATCTGGTAAAGATGTGTGCCATTATTGCCATGAACCAGGCCATTGGAAGTGGAACTGTAAGAAATTGCAGAATCGTAATCAAAATGGCACTCGAGCAAAGGCTAATGTTGCAGCTGCTCCTAACCCATCCTCTGATAGAACAGTTCTTGTCTCGGCGGAGAAATTTGCTAAATTTTCTCAATTTCAAGAATCACTAAAGGAATCCACTTCCGTTGCTGCTGCTGAATCGGGTAAAGCATGTCTTGTATCTGCTTCAAACAAATGGGTGATTGATTCAGGTGTCACAACTCACATGACAGGTAATCCTAGTACCTTTGCCAGCTTTCGTCCCCACAAATCACCATCTCTTGTAACCATAGCTGATGGTTCAACCTACAACGTTGTGGGATATGTAACAGTTAAACCAACCTCTTCTATTACTCTATCATCTGTATTGAGTCTGCCAAAATTTTCCTTTAATTTAATCTTTGTGAGTAGACTTACCAAAGATCTAAATTGTTGTGACTTATTCTTCCCTGAGCATTGTTTGTTTCAAGATCTTGTGACAAAGCAGATTATTGGTAAAGGACATGTATTTGATGATCTCTACATCCTTGATGAACGAGTGCCTCGGTCTATTGCCTGCTTTAGTGTCATGTCTCCATTCGAAGCACATTGTCGGTTGGGACATCCTTCTCTGCCTATTTTGAAGAAGCTTTTCCCTCAGTTCCATAATGTTTCTTCATTGGAATGTGAGTCATGTCAGTTTGTGAAACATCATCGCAGCTCATTAGGTCCTACAGTTAATAAACGAGCAAAGTCTGCATTTGAGTTAGTTCATTATGATGTATGGGGGCCATGTCCGGTTGTGTCCAAATTTGGGTTCAAGTATTTTGTTACTTTTGTGGATGATTTTTCTCAGAATACGTGGATTTATTTTGTGAAAAATCGATCCGAAGTGTTTTCTCACTTTTCTGCTTTTTGTGCTGAAATTAAGACTCAATTTCATACTATTGTACGCACACTAAGGAGTGATAATGCTAAAGAGTATATGTCAGAATAATTTCAGTCTTACATGAGACAACATGGGATTATTCATCAGTCATCTTGTGTTGGTACACCTTCTCAAAATGGAGTTGTTGAGCGGAAGAATAGGCATCTACTTGAGACAGCTCGGGCACTTTTGTTCCGGACGAAGGTCCCTAAACAATTTTGGGCCGATGCAGTCTCTACAGCTTGTTTCTTGATTAATCGTATGCCATCTACCGTGCTTAGTGGTGGTATACCTTACAATGTTCTCTTCCCGAACAAGCCCTTATTCCCTGTAGAACCGAAGGTGTTTGGAAGCACATGTTATGTTCGAGGTGTTCGACCATTTGTTACCAAGTTGGATCCCAAGGCCTTGAAGTGTGTTTTCTTGGGATATTCACGACTTCAGAAGGGATATCGTTGCTACTCTACTGACCTTGGCAAATATCTAGTGTCAACTGATGTGGCATTCTCGGAGACTACACCATTTTTCCATACATCTCCTATTTCTACAAGTCCAGAGGAGGAAGATGATTGGTTAGTCTATCAGGTCACCAATGCTTTGACAGAACAATCCGATGATGTTTCTCTTGTATCTCCCAGTTCTTTTGTTGAGCATCAGACAACTGTTGTGCCTTCCGAAACTGCTCAATCTGCGCCAACAAGACCGCCAATTGTTCAAGTGTACTCTAGGAGACGAGGGATCAATGATACATGTCCTACACCAGTTGCTTTCTCATCGGATCCTCCTCCGTCTGATTCTTCAGAAGATCTTGACCTTCCTATTGCCCTTCGCAAAGGTACACGTCACTGTAAATCCACATATTCCATTGCTAATTTTGTTTCTTATAACCACTTATCTCCTACATCTCGTTCTTTAATTGCGTCGTTAGACTCCATCTCTGTCCCTAAAACAGTGAAAGAGGCCTTGAATCACCCTGGATGGTATGATGCTATGCTTGAGGAGATACATGCTTTAGATGAAAATCACACGTGGGATCTAGTGGATTTACCCAAAGGAAAGAAATCTGTAGGATGTAAGTGGGTCTTTGCAGTTAAGGTTAATCCAGATGGTTCTGTGGCAAGACTCAAAGCCAGACTTGTGGCTAAAGGGTATGCCCAGACGTATGGGGTGGATTATACTTTCTCTCTGGTTGCTAAACTCACTTATGTACGCTTATTTATTTCTCTAGCTGCTTCTGAGAATTGTCCTTTGCATCAGTTGGATATCAAAAATGCATTCCTTCATGATGATCTCCATGAAGAAGTGTATATGGAGCAACCACCTGGTTTTGTTGCTCAGGGGGAGTATGGGAAAGTAAGTCATTTGAAGAAATCCTTGTACGACTTGAAGCAGAGTCCGAGAGCTCGGTTTGGCAAGTTCAGTGAGATAGTTCAGGAGTTCGGGCTGAAAAAGAGTAAATGTGATCACTCAGTCTTCTATAGGCAATCGACAGTTGGTATTATCCTCCTTGTTGTATATGTCGATGATATTGTTATTATCGGAAGTGATTTTGCTGGAATTTCCTCTCTTAAGTCCTTTCTACATACTAGATTTCACACAAAGGACATGGGCTCGTTGAAATACTTCTTGGGAGTAGAAGTAAACAGAAGCAAAACAGGAATTTTTATGTCTCAAAGGAAGTATATTCTTGACCTGCTTGCAGAAACTGGAAAGTTAGCAGCCAAGCCTTGTAGTAGCCCAATGGTCCCAAATGTGCATCTGACGAAAGATGATGGTGATCCTTTTGACGATCCAGAGAAATACGGGAGATTAGTTGGTAAGTTAAATTATCTCATTGTAACTCGTCTGGATATTGCTTTTGCTGTAAGTAGTGTTAGCCAGTTTATGTTTGCTCCTACGGTCAAACATTGGGTAGCACTGGAACAGATTCTATGTTACTTAAAAGGAGCTCCTGGACTTGGCATATTATACGACAATCGTGGTCATTCTCATATTGAGTGTTTTGCAGATGCGGATTGGGCTAGATCCAAAATTGATAGAAGGTCTACTACCGGCTATTGTGTCTTTGTTGGTGGAAACCTAGTATCGTGGAGAAGTAAGAAACAGAATGTTGTATCTCGATCCAGTGCAGAATACGAATACAGGGCTATGGCACAGACTACGTGTAAGGTTATGTGGATACATCATCTTCTAACTGAAATTGGGATGAATCATACTACACCAACAAAACTTTGATGTGATAATCAAGCCGCTCTTCATATCGCCTCAAATCCGGTGTTTCATGAAAGGACAAAACATATTGAAGTTGACTGTCACTTTATTCGTGAAAAGATTCAGGAAAACTTGATTTCTACTAGTTACGTGAAGACAGGAGAACAATTGGCTGATTTGTTCACAGAGGCGTTAAATGGAACTCGAGTTAATTATCTTTGCAACAAGCTGGGCATGATCAATATCTATGCTCCAGCTTGAGGGGGAGTGTTAAAGAATGAACATGGACATAAAGAATGAATGTAGATAATTACTTGTACTATACATAGATAGAATATGTATTGAGATTTGATAGCAGATTTTTAGGAATTTCCTTTTACTTCTTTCCATAGTTAGAATCCTATGTACATATATAAATATGTATCATTTCATGGAATAAGATAACAACTTTTGATTCTTCTAATTACATCAAGTAAAGAGCGTAAATAGCTTACATAATCATCATACATAATAACACTAATATGGTGACAAACTTCTATATTTGCACCAGACTGTAGGAAGGTTTCAACCGGTTCAAAGGTCAGAATCATGGGTCCTAACTACGCAGCTGGAGAAAAGGACATATATGTGAAGAGTGTCGGGAGAACTCTTATCTGGATAGGTAAGAAGCAGGAAACTGCCGAGGATGATGTACCTTGTGATAGCACTGTTGCCTTGGTTGGTTTGGATCAGTTTATTAACAAAATTGCAACATTGACGAATGAAAAGGAAGTCGATATCCATCCAATCAAAACAATGCAGTTTCTTGTCTCACATGTCATACGTATTGCTGTGCGTGCAGTGCCAGGTTGCGTTTGATCTTCCCAAGCTCGTAGAAGGGTTGAAACATCTGTCCAAGTCTGATCCTATGGTTCTCTGTACCATTGAAGAGTATGGGGACCATATAAACAAAGAAAGAGAAGCCTGAAAATTAATAGGCACCATTATGCGGAGAATTACTAAACTTGATAGTACCAGCAATGATCTTGCTGGCTAGATGAGTTCATTATCGACCCATGTGAGCAATCTCTCTTTTGCTACTAGTAGCAAAGGACTCATTCCGGCCATTGAATACTACAATTAACAGAGAGCGCAAACTTCAGCTAAAAACTGAAAGAGCCTTCCATGAGGAAATGACTTTCTATCATTGCAAATCATTCTCAAAATAGAGCAGACAATGAAAGCAATTGAATCTTGTACGTGTTATCAAATTCCTACAATATAGAAAAGTTGTTCTTACTTAGCTGTAAATCCTTTCCAGAGACTGATAATTCTCATACCATACATAAAAAATTAAAAATTTATGTTGGCTTTTACAAGATGGTCTAGTAACACTCGTATAAAACTTAACAATACCAAACATATCTGCAGATCACTGGGAATACAACATAAAGATATGCTTTTGACGATGAGAAAAACATAATTCATATCCTGGGAAGATAATTGAAGCAAAGAGATGTGTACATACCACTAGAATGAAGCTTCATTTCTTTCTGATTTGTTATGTCAAACAGAAATGTTTCCTTTCTGTCAAACATTTCTTTCTGATTTGCTAGGACAAAAACCTGAAAGTGGTACAATCAAGTAAAATTTATTAAGCTGAGGAATTCGGTAGAGAAAATAAAAATTAATAGAGCCATGCCTCAGACTAGCTACCATCAAATCTATATGCTGCCAAATCCACAGTTCAAAGTATAAGCATAATGTCACACTCAGCTATAACAAAACCACAAACCTATCTTAATATGACAAAAGTATAAGTTCTGAGAAAGAAAGAAAGAAAAAAATACTAAGAAAATATTATCCGAAAATCTTACATAATAACCTATATAGTGCTGATGCTTTTAGTTGTTAAATTATTGGGAAGCAATTTTTTTTTAATTTTGATAGATAAGAAACTAACTTTTTGTCGCGTATAGTTTTGATTCTATTAGAGCTTGGCATTCAAAAGTGGACATGTACATTACTCTAAACCACTTCTTCCTTTCTGAACTCGCTGAAAAAGGGAAAGAGCAAGTATACATGAATTGTTACTGCAATGAATAATGAGATGAATTTTGGAAGACAATAAACATCTGACATATATGAGCATGGTAAAAGATTCCTTTCGAAGTTAAGTGAGGTATGAGGGAATACCTTCTTCGAGTAGTGACCAAACTTGAGGTGAATTACGAATAGATAGATATTTCAGAGAAGTGAGGCTTTTGAGAACATGGCTAGTTAATGTTTTCAGATTGTTTACTTTAAAACGTCGAATAGAGCAAGGTAACTCCCAATTTTCATCAGCAAGAATCTCTTCGTTACTACCATCATGAATGATGGTTTAATCTGTAAGATCGCGGAGTCTTTGCGATTGAAGCATAATTGCTATTGTTATTGTATGGACAGTTGTTTATAATTAACATTTAGGCAACCTATTAATGTAAAAACTTCTTTACAGTGTTAGAGGATAGAAACTTACAAAGAAGTATTGCTTCCATCTATTGTGCATTACAAGAAGTAAGAAACACCATATAAGCAACATGCTATAATCCATTCAACCATGCTTTAGAAATTCGGAAAATGAGAAAATTCATCAGTATTACCTATCAAATTCAGGGCGGTTAGAAACTCAAAGATCAGAATGAACAAAGCAATATGTGATGAAAAAGAACTGAGTTTGAAGATCCTCATCCATATATTTTGCTTTCCAAGCTTGATGAAGTCTTCTTAAAAGGAATAGGGAAAAAAGTACCTGATTGTGAAATAGAGATTGCAGCATGTTTCCAACTGATTCCATGAATTGACTGGAGTTTAATAACAACGAACAGAATATTGAACAACTGCAGCAATGTCAATGTCTCAACGGCCAAAACTGATGTTTCAACTATTGTGCTCAAACTGAGTGATTTTTGGACAAAAATACTTTATACTAAATCCGCACACATTTGCCACAATATAGTTGGAGTACTAAGATACTCTTGCATTTACTAACTGAAAGTTTTGAATTCACCTCCGCTTAATGAATACAAGCTCCTAAACAAAGTTTTGGTTAATTTAAGATCCTAAACAAAAATCTTGGTAAAATTTTATGGTATGTGATTCCTTTTTCTTTGAAGTTGGCAGTGCGAAGACGCAATAGAATTTACGAGTTCAGTAGAACCAATAGATTTGGCTCAAACTCTGCATTTGTATTTAAAAATTTCTTAACTCGGTAAGTAACCGAAATTATATTCAGAACTCATAAACTTAAAATTTTAGATCCGTCTACGGATTGTTTGTCCATAAACCTAATCGATAACACATGAACATAATAGATAAGTAGTCCCACGAAACCAAAAGTCATGGACCAATTCTAATTCCTCGCTGAAAAGCATTAGCATTAGATCATTTACAAATAATACTGTGGATGAAATAGTCAAAGGGTCTGATTTTTACACAAGTTTGGAGAGGCTATGGACAAATTGATATTTTTGTTTTTGTGTATTGAGTAGTAATATGATTCTTAGTGAAACTATTTTTCAGATTAATGAAGAAAAAGGGAAATGTGATTCTTTTCTACTTTTTGTAGTTTGCTGTCATGCCATTTTTCTTCTCTTGCTTTTTTTTTTCTTTTCGTTGGACAGAAGGAAAAATAAGAATCAGTGGCTGTTTGGGCACTAATTGTTATAACCTCTTTGGATTTAGACAGCAGACTAAAAGTTGCTTATTAATAGGAAACATGTAAAGACAAATGAAATGAACAGCCAATATCATAATGATAAGATTACCAACAAACAATGAAAGAATTAAAACATTACATATGAATCTTTTTTGCACATGAGCACTGAATTCCGAGGTAAAGTTTTATTCAGAAATTCGACGAGCAACAATGACATCAGTTTTGAATGACTTCGCGAGAATGAGATCATCGACACCAGTAGCAAAAAAAGTTGTAGGAAGTGTAACAGTTCCAACATTTGCACTACCAAGTGCAGAAACAGCTATAGCTGATTTATTCCAATCAAAATTGTATTGATAATGTACTAGTCCTTTTGGAAACAGAAACAAGTCCCCGAATTGTAAAGTCCGAGTGTAGAGCTCGTTATGTCCGAGTGTATTCTATGAAGAAGCTAGAATAACAAAGCAAAATTAATGGAGCCAAGCTGCCATTTCATCTCTTAACGATTATTCAAGAACTGAAGGCTTCTCAATTATTCAAGATCTAGCATAGTTTCAACGACATCATGATACGTCCGTTCTGTTTCCTAACCTCTGATGCAAATTAATGTTGATTTTCAAGTTCTAAACTGCCACATGAGGTTGACTCAAAAAAGGAAAGGAAAAAAAACACAAACAGATAAAATGAAGTTGGAAGGTGACAAGTTATATCCATTCAACTATGCTTTAGAAATTCGGGAAATGAGAAAATTCATCAGTATTACCTATCAAATTCAGGGCGGTTAGAAACTCAAAGATCAAAATGAACAAAGCAATATGTGATGAAAAAGAAATGAGTTTGGAAATCTTCATCCATATATTTTACTTTCCAAGCTTGATGAAATAATTACCTGATTGTGAAATAGAGATTGCTAGTTTCCAACCATTCGTGATCTTCCTTGTGATTCCATGAATTGACTGGAGTTTAAGAACAGCGAACAGAAGATTGAACAACTGCGACAATGACAATGTGTCAACGGCCAAATCGTGCTAGTAGTAAAGGAAAGTAGGAAATCCTCAATATAAAGTACCAAGTTTATTCTGCATCAACTGAAACAAAAGAACTAATAAGAGATGGCTCTTTCTTGGTTATGCTGTCAAGTCTAACGAGTAAATTGTAAACTACTACCAGTACAAATATAAGTATTGTGGTAACTGAAACATGACCGAATCGCTGTTTGTTATCTAACCTTGAAATCATATCGAGTAGCATATGTTTCCTTGCCTTTCCCCTAGTTCTGAGGTGCCACTCGAAGTTGAGTAATGGAAAGAATTTGAAAGGAACTTCATGATCTGAGTGTGGACGAGGATATGCACCAGATTTGGCCAATTCACCAAATGTGCATTGACTACAACAATTATGTTAACTTTGGAAGCGTTACTGTTATGACTCCTAACCAACTTATTGAATTTGCTTTGGGACTTGCAAACAGCCAGCAAACCTTCTTATGGATCATAAGACCTGATATTGTTTCAGGTCATCGATTCTTCCACCCGAATTCGTGAAAGAAACGAAGAACAGATGTATGCTTGCTAGTTGGTGTTCACAAGAACAAGTACTTAGTCATCCGGCAATATGAGGATTCTTGACTCATAGTGGATGGAATTCGATGCTCGAAGTATAAGCAGTGGGGTGCCTATGATATGCTGGCCTCTTTTCGCTGAACAACAAACAAATTATTGGTTTTCTAGCATAACGAATAAAAAAAATTAACACGCAAGCAAAGGTAAGTAGAAAAAACATGAAAAACAACTACTGAAGGAGAGAACAACTTACATTTCTCACAGCACCATTTGATTTAGTTGTTACATGCATTCCTCAATAATTCATATGCTGGAAATTTGAGCAATTTTCTAGCATGTATTCCCCTTTTGGACTTCTAGACGTGATTTGAAAAGTGGACCGGAAGGGATTGGATACTCGGATAATTGTCGACAACATCTCAGAAAGAGAGGAAAGTAATAGACTAGAAGAACCTTCCATGGTGAAATGACATTGTATCGTTGCCAAATCATTCTCAAAATAGAGCAACTGATCATACTGTTGTCAAAATCCTGATAAAATAGAAGAAGAAAAGAAAAGTTGTTCTTAATTTGCCATTATACCATTCTACAGATGATTTTTCTCAACATACATAAAAAACTGAAAAAATGGGTCCTTATAAGGTAGTCTAGTAGTAACATGCATATACAACTAAAAAAGATTAAGCTATAAGGGATGTACCATGAAATCTGTATCCTGACTAATCCTTATAAACAAGAATTATTCAGAGAAATATATAAACTGTGGAAAACGTAGAGCTTAATGTCACACTTAGCACTCACAAAATTGCATGCCTACTTTACTTTGGAAAAAAAAAAAAAAAGCAGTGCTGGTAGTTAAGAGCACTGGATACTAGCAAATGATAGTCCTTTTAATGGAAGAAACTTCTGTATAAACATTGCATAGTATTTGCTACTCAGACTGATGAAGAGCAGCAGTACTGTCAAATTCCAAACAAAAGAGAAGTACCTATTTTTCTCATCTAACGCGACCTGAAGATGATTCCTCGGCTTCATAGTGGCATTATAAGCTCCACACTACTCAACAAGATTTAACAAAGGAAAAGAATTAACAAATAAGCCAATAGAAGTAACCAAAAAATAAAAAGTTGCTGAGACAAAAAGAGAAAGAATAACTTACATTTATACTCGCTATAATCATTACAGGTATTCCCCGGCAACTATTATGGTGGGAATAAGAGCAATATTTGGCCAGTAATCCCCCTTCTCAAATTCTAGGAGTGGTTTGAGCAATGGGCAGCGAGTAATATGTAGTTCAGAGATGGAAGAGGGCATCCCTTTTACTGGAAGAGATTGGAGCTTAGGGCAATTCCCAATGACCAGCTTATATAGGGAGGAGGGCAGCGCTGATTCTGGAAGAGATTGGAGATTAAAGCAACCCCAGATGGTCAACTCACACCGGGAGGAGGGCAGCGCTGCTTCTGGAATAGATTGGAGTTGATCGCAGTCGTAAATCTGTAGACGTTGAAGCGAGGTGAGGCGTCGAAGACCTTCGGTCGGTAGTGAATGGAGCTCATCATGGCTATGTAATATTAACTCAGAGAGAGATGAGGGAAGCCCTTCTTCTAACAGTGACTGAATTTGAGGTAAATTCTCAATAAATAGATATTCAAGAGAGGTGAGGCTTTTGAGAACTTGGCTGCTTAATGTTTCCATATTTTCTATCAAAAGAGTTCGAATCGAGCAAGGCAGCTCCCAATTTTCACCAGCAGGAATCTCTTCATCACTACCATCATGGGAGATGATTAACTCTGTGAGACAGGGGAGTCTCTGTAAACCTCACTCCTTTCTCCCATTCACCAGTTTCTTGCATTGCTGGATCTCAATGACTTCTAAATTGAAGGGCAATTCTCCTTCAGGAAAGGACTCTATTTCTGGACAATTTCTCAGTTTCAGTACCTTAAGAGATGGAAGGAGTTCTGGCAGCGACTTCAGCTTTTCGCAACCCACGATCCAAAGGACTTCTAAATTGAAGGGCAATCCTCCTTCAGGAAAGGACTCTAATTCCGGACAACAACTCAGTTCCAGTACCTTAAGAGATGGAAGAAGTTCCTGCATATATTCTGGCAGCGACTTCAGCTTCTCGCATTTCCCAATATTCAAAGTAAGCAACGACGTCGTGTGAGCCACCAAAAATATTTCAAGATTCTCACATTCTTTAATTATGAGATCTTCAGTCCCGTTGGGAATCAAAAGCCTTGTAAGGCTGTGGCAACTTTCTACCCTCAAATAGCGTGTTTGTGGAACCAGCTCAGGTGATATCTCATTTATAGAATCACATCCTTCCAGTTCCAATTTCTCCAGAAACATATCACCAACTGATGCCTCCAATTTCAATTTCCCACAAAGCTGTATCTTTATTTCCTTCAAGGTATCTGGCATACTGCTGAAAGGCAAGGAGGTAAGAGACTGACAATCACTTATCCATAATTCAACTATCTGTTTCATTTCATGAAGTTGAGACAAAAACAGTTCAGCATCATCAAAAAGAACTCCAACCTTAGGAGAACCTTCAACTTCAAACATTTTTAGACTATAGGTGTCTCCAGATTGAGTTCCGGACAATTTGAAATTGTCAAACTTATCAGAGAACAAAGATTTTCAGGCAACTTTCCAATCAACTTGGGGCAATTAACAATTGAAAGCTTCTGAAGTATAGGAAACTCTTCTCCATTCCCTAGTACGTGCCACTTCTTCCACTCCAGCATCTCGTCAAACTCAAGTAGCTCAAGAGAGTTGAAAGGCTTTTTGGAGGACGAAATACCATAGAATTCGTTAGTCACCTCTGTTATTCGATGCATCCCTCTAATGGTAAGGAATTTCAGAGAAGGAAGTTGGCCTAATGCTGGCAAGGAATAACAGTCCTTGCAGTTACTTAGAGACAATTCCGCCAGCTCAGAAAATGAATAATCAGCTAGCCAATTTGGAAAGTTTGTCCCTTTCTCTTTCATTTTGTGAATTGTCCGCAATACTTAGATTCCACACCAATGATAACTTTTCAATATGTTCCTTTCCTCTCAAGTTTGCCTTCAAAGCTTTCCTTCTATCCGCCACATTTTCCAACTGCCGAATTGATAGAGATCCATACAAGTTATGTAGTTCACCCAAATCATCCATTCTCGAACCACTGCTACCACCAACAAAAAATTCAACTCCCATTAACACACGGATGCTTTTCAACTTGCTCAGACGATGTAGCGGCATCTTCGAGCTAGAAGTACCGCTAATATCAAGGTGGCGCAAGTTTATCAACTTTTCCATCTGCTGCGGGAACTCCTCAAGGTATTTACAAGATGATAAGAGAAGTGTCTCTAAGTTATAGAGTACACAAATGGAATCTTGTAACTGCTTTATCTCTGTCCAAGAAAGGTCCAAAAATCTTAGGAGCTTTAATTCAATAAACAAGACATTCGGCAACTCCACAATCTCATAACGAGACAATGATAGTGCCCTTAAGGATGTTAGTCTTGGCAATATATTATGCAACACCCTCTTACTTAGAGTTGGACCATATATATTGCTGATTGGAAGCAATGTCCTCAGCTGCTCCAATTTGTAGAGAGATTTCAACTTTTCAATGTCACCACCATACCCGTGTGTTCCCTTGAGAATACCTTGGGACCCTTTCAAACAATGATCTTGATCGCAACTCGAGAAAGTATTGGTTGCCCGAATCTTCAATTATTTTATCTTTTTGCAATCGTTGCACGAGACCATTAGCAATCCAGAGTTGAATAACTTGTTCTTTGTCGAAAGGATAATCTTTGGGAAATATTGTGTTGTTCTATGTTTCAAAATCAGAAATTAGAAAACTGTTAGAAGAAACAGAAAATCTGGAAACGATAAGAAATATTCCGAGTCCACAATTTCCTTGTGTATCCTTAAGGAATTTTAACCCCC
>MDKI01265204.1:0-17388 GCA_005239505.1 Nicotiana paniculata | reverse complement strand
CAATCCAATTCACAAGAAAGTTCTTGTGCTAATCCATGGTGAAAAGTCAGTATGTGAGTCCCTCGTTATCGTGAATACATCGACGAGATATGGCCACTGAATCCATTGCTTTCGACTGATCCCCATGACTGAGTTGTGGCTCGTTTTTGGGATAAATATGTTGACGATAAGGTATGTTAAGGCTATCCGTTCTTTCCTTTTGGGATGATCTCGTAATTACACGATTTCGATAATGAGCCATAAAGAAAAATTCATATCCTGGAATATACGTATATTTTTCTAGTCTCGCGAGTTACAATATTCTCTTTAGACTTCATCTTTATTTTAGTATTTCATTCTTCTAGTCAAGAGAGCAGAGGGTTTATATATACAATATTAAAGTATTTTCATTACCATTGAGCTATAATCGATGGGCAGGCCCCTATTGGGCAACCTCAGATCAGATGGTAAGATATATACCAAGCCTACTGTGGCCAAGCGCCTATGAGCGAGCCCAGTTTGTCGAGATACAGAGCCTAGTATGGCCGAGCGCCTACGAGCGAGCCTACTACGGTAGAGCAGTGAGTCAGTATCAGCAGGTAAGCATATCTCCAGATTATCTTTGATTTCCAGTTACTTTTAATTATTATATTATCAGTTCAGTTTCAGCTTTCAGTATATTGCCTTACATACTCAGTACATTATTCATACTGTCGTCCTTTTGTTGGGGACGCTGCATTCATGCCTGCAGGTATAGATAATCAGATTGACGAGCCCTCATAGTAGACGAGGTTTGAATTTAGCGAAGGATTGATAAGACTCTACCTCATTCGGAGTGCATCCGAGTTGTCACGACCCAAAATCCTAACTCAGGTCGTGATGGTGCCCAACACCGGTTCAGGCAAGCCAACAGTTTGTTTACTAGTGAAATTTCATTATTTGATAAATCATCCCCACACTCAACAAATTTTAATCTTAGAACATTTAAGTAGAAGCGGATAAATTAGCCAACTTAAGTAAATGTAGCCACAAGGATCTTGAACCAACATATACAGTCCCACAAATGTAAAGTCTACTATGGGTATGCCAGGAACTAGTGTCACAAGTCTACAGGCGAACTAGTAGAATATACAAAAGATGAAATAAACTGTTCTACTGTCTGAAGGAAGTAGACAGGAATAAACAAAGATACCTCCATAGTGCTGCTGAGAATCGCCAAGGGAAGAAACTCACCGTGGAGTCAGGTCAAGAATATACTCCCAGGGTCAAGCTCCGGTCAGATAACCAGATGCACAAGCCTCAGAATCTGTACGATTAAGTACAGAAGCATAGCATGAGTACATAAACAGATATGTACCCAGTGAGTATCCCGCCTAACCTCGAAGAAATAGTGACTAGAGGTCAACGTGATACTTACTAGGGTCAGACAATGTGAAATGAATACAGGCTAATCAGTAATAGCAGTAATGAACAGTAATAAGGAAATGAGCATCAAATAACAACCTCTAGTACCATCACGCCATCCCTTTCCATGGCATACAAGCTATTTAACCTTCTTTCTTTCATGAAATCAACAATTACAATTACAGGGCTCCTCATAAATTATCAAACATATAACAGGCTATGAACGTACGGTCGTTACGACGTGAAAAGTAAATGTGCATTGCCGAGGGTTGAATGACCCGAACCATAGATGCATCTATCTGCCCCGCTCGCGAATCGAACATGCGACATGGTTAGTATAATACTAAGACTAACCCGCTCGTGAATCATTCATGTGACTCGGGTTAATATAACACTAGGACTACCCCGTTCGCGAATCATTCATGCGACTCGGGTTCCCATATAAGTACATGATTAGAAGGAGATTCCAGATAATTTACCAGGGAACATACTAATAGGGTGAGAATTTAATAATGTCAACTTCAAAGCATAAATCCTTAGGCCTTCACATGTGACCACGAGACTGGATGAGTTGTCAAAAGCTGGCTTACGTGTGAAACTCTTTTTTACCAATACAGATAGTCCCCACACTTACCATATCTTAAACGATTAATATTTGGTAAGTGCATATTCATTTATGGCGGGAATATTTTGCTACCGCTTTTCCTTAAATCATTGTATCCTTCTCTGCACCATAGACGTCGTTTGTCACTTCCATTTAATGCTCATACCACGTGTCCTTTTCGGATTGGTTCTGCATTTACTCGGCACCTTTTAGGGCTTTTTGCGGCTGTGCCAGTCCTGAAGTGACATTTTCAATTATGACTTTTCATCATTATTTTCCTTTTTCTTCATGTTTGATGGTTGTCTTCAAGTATAAATACAGTTTTCTTTTCTTTGCTTCCACGAAACACTTTTCTAACTTTGTCTTTTGTAAAGAACTTTCTTCTTTGCCTTTGTAAACATGTCTTCTTCAAACCAACCTCAAAGAGTAATAGATATTGAAAGTTTAAGGCCATCTTCTTCTCCGACTAGGAGTCATAGGGGTGGTAGACTTAGAAGTCTAGGATCCACTCTTTTGAGGGGCTCTTCTTCTTCTTAGATAATTCCTCATCCTTCCACTAGATCTCCAATTTCTCCGAGATTTAGGGTTTCTCGGTCTTTGTCTAGAGGTAGAGGCGAACTCCTTCGTGAACCTGGAGTCGATGAAATTGTCCCTCCTGAGTTTTTTTTTCTAGGGATCGTCAAGTTCTTGTAGATCAATCTTCTTCTCTTGATAGTGTCAAAAGATATCCAACCCTTATAACTGAGGGTCATATTTCGCTTGTTCATAGGGAGTGATTTTGGAGGTTTGACTTTCCTGTCTATATTCCGAATAGTAATCAAAGAATAACGTCTTACAAGACGGGATATTATTTTGTTTACACGTATCCTTTCACTTTAGGGTTTAGACCTCCCATTGACCCGGTTATAATTGAATTTTGTCATTTTTTCAACATCATCTTAGGACAAGTTGGCCTGCTTGTGCGGCGAGTTGTCGTATGTCTTAGGAGTTTGGCTTCTTTAACCTCGATTCCTTTTACCTTCAACCACCTTATTCACCTCTAATCTCCTACCTTATTTCGTGAAGAGGTTTTTACTGTGACTGCTAGAAGCAAAAGAGTGCTGGTAACCCGTGGAGATGATAAGGATAGGGGTTGGTACCTCCGGTATGTTGATGTACCCACTATTGGTTTAGTGGGTGAAGAAAATCTTCCCTTCCCTGAGAAGTGGAATCGCGCACATGAGTATGCTTTTAGCTCACATTACTTTTTCTTGTTTTGGCTTGAGATGTTTTATTAACACCGTATCTATTTTTTCTTCTCTCAGCAATCATGAATAATGTTGAGAATATCTCCGATATTCGTGATTGGGTAAAAAAATTTTGTCTGTTGCTCCTTCAGAAGAAAGATCATGGAAGTACCTCGCTGGGAGGTATGGTTGGCATGTAAAGACCCACGGTAAGTGAAGCTTTTGTTCTTGCTTCTTTCCTTACTCGAGTCTCTTCTTTGTCGTTTAACTTTTTTCACTTTTTAATAGGGTTGTCTGCTCGTGGGGTGTCTGCTTCATCTATTCCGAAGATGTCCTTGGCTCACGCCCAGGAAATTATTGTTGGTTCATCTTCCTCGAAGAGGAAGATTAGTGAGTCTCATTTCGTAGAAGAAGAAGAAGATGGTGCTTTAGTGCATAGGCCACGGAGAAGGCGAATGGTTTTAGATGATGAGCTTACAGCCTTAACCTTGCTTTCCATGTCTGTGATTGAGCCCTCTGTCCTTGATGATATTTCACATTCCCCTATTCATGAGGGTGTTGATCTTGCTCCTGACGACGTCTCTTTGGCTGCTGTCTTTCCTGATTCTTTGAGAGAAGTTGTTTTGTCTGTTCCTTTGGCTATTTCAACTTCTGTTGTTATTTTGCCTGTAACATCTTCAACTCTTCAAATCTCTGTGCCTACTGCTTTGCCCGTGTCTTCTCCAGCACCTCAACCTTCTGTGCCTGTTGTTGTTCCATCTCTACCTGCTTCTATGACTTTCGTTAGGGAAGTAGGGTCTTCCAGTAGAGAGATGCGGCAGGTGGTAATATAGGTTCTAGTTGAGGGGAATATTTTCAAGAAAACGGGTGAGCCCGAAGTGTGGATCAAGCCTTTGATAGGTCCCTCTGAGAAAGCAAAACTAGCCAGCCATGGTGCTCTTACATGGGCCAGTGAGGTCGTGCATACTTCTTTGAAGGTATGATGCAAGTTATCCTCTTTCACTCTCGTATATGAAATTTACCATATCTGACTGGTTTATTTCTTGTAGATTAACCTTATAGACATAGAGCTTATGAAGAGGATTTCAAACACGGACCAAGAGACAAAAGAGTTGCAGGCCGATGTTGATAATTGGAGAGCACAGTATGATAGCCTAAGGATTGACATGGATGCTTTAGAAGAGGAAAGGAGTACCTTGAAGCGGAAGATGAGACTCATGGCAGCAGAACTAACAGTGGAGACGGCTTCTTGCAGTCAGGCTGATAAAGATAAGAGTGTTCTGGAGTCTTCATTCGCGGAGCAGCTGTCCCGTGCCTCAAAAGAGATTAGAGACTTGAAGAACTTGTTGGGGCAGAAGGAAGAATACTCAGGCGAGCTCGTGCAATCAATCACTCGTACTCAAGAAGACCTTCGTAGGGCTTTAGACAAAGCTCAAACTTTAGAGGAGTCGATTGTTCCATTAAGGGCCGCCCATGAAGCTGCGGAGGCGGAGAAGGATGGATTGAGAGCTGAGCTTCAAGTATGGGCAAATGATTATGAAGATTTGGAAGAGGTGGCTGCTATCGATGTGAGCTGGGCGTATATGAATTCTCGCCTTGACACATTGATGGAAATGAGTCAAAGGGGTTTTGACCTTAGTGCTGAAATAGCCAAAACTAAGGAAGCTATGGAGAAGGCTCAACAAGGTCATAACCTCTCTTCATTTGATGGTGAGATTCCAGCCGCTCATGCCTCTTCATCCCCTCATCCACAGTTGCTTCCCTTCCTTCTACCACTGAAGTCAACCCCTCTCTTGAAGAGATTTAGTTGGTTTATCCCACTTTTTTTTCTTTTTCTTTGTATCAATTGGTGGTTACCCCCAGTTCCATCGGGGGTAAATTTGGATTTCCTTAAAGTCCCCAAATGACAACTTAGGGGCACCACAATGTATATAAAAATTTATACGGCTAAGTATAAGTTAATACTTAGTTTTAGCCGTTTTAATATATAAATGTTAGTTCGACTTTTGTTGAGTTTCTGTTTCACTCTTTAAGTCTTTTGCATATTTCATTTGTCGAGGTTTTAGTTTTACCTTCGAGTTTTGCATGGGGAATGCTTTAGACTACTCGTATCTTTTTGTAATAGGCACGGTGTCATATTAAATCTGTGCCTTTTTTTGTAATAGGCATAGTTTATGGAAGAGAGCCCTTTATAATTGGCATGAAGAAGACGTCTCAATTTCATGATAATGCAATAGAGTGATAGGAATTTTACACATGTTTAAGAATGTTTCCAAGGAAAGTTTTTCTTGTTTGAACTTCCATGACATTTTACATGTGTTTGATTATCGTCTAAAACTCATGCTTGCAACTGTTTTTGTTTAAAAATTTTGATATACTCTTGTATTTCGTAATTGTTTTTCATAGGTAACAGTTTTTCGATATTAATACAAGGAAAAAACTATTTTTTATTAGTAACAGTTTTTGTAAAGATTGGGGTTTCTACCCGCAACTGTTTTGGAATCAGTTTTCTAATAAGTGCGAGGGAAATGATTTCTTATTCGTAACTGTTTTATTTGATAACAGTTTCTTGAACAAATACAAGGATTTAGGCCTTTTCATCCATAACTGTTTTATTTGAGAATAATTTTTTTGAATTAGTACATTGATGATGATCTTTTACCCCTAACTGTTTTTGTTACAACAACTTTGAATAAGTATAAAGATGTACATTTCTTTCTCATGACTAATATTTTGCCTTTCAACCTGAATATGCTCGAAGGTTTTTGCTTTTTTCATTAGGCTTTGTATTTGGATGGCTCTTTTGATTTCTTTCGATTCTGCTCGTGTCACTTGTCATGTTGGGTAGATGGGTCTTTACGCTCGAGCTTTTGACTTTCTGATAGTCTTCTTTGCTTCGTCTTAGCCTTCCATACTGTATAGTCTCCCAAGTGTTTGAGCTTTGAAGAATGAAATTTCGAGTACTTGATTATTCCTTCCTTGTGGTCCTTTTCCTGAAAAGGAAAAACATTCAGGACTCGAAGGTATATAGTTTTTTAGATGATGACTTCTTAACCCTTTTAAAACTTCCATCAGAAAGTGTAACCCTAGACCGGGAATTGTGATATTTCCTCGCGTCTTTGCAGGTCTAATATCATCATCTTGTGATGGGTTAGCTTTGTGCCTATCATCTAAAAAAGTTAATAAAATTTTTAAATGTTCAAAATAAAATCAAACGTGTGATACCTGACGGGGTTTATTCTTTTCTTTAGAAATAATACTTCTTTAGATGGATGGCGTTCCACCTTGTTGGTAGAACTCTGACATCCATAGCTTCCAACTCATATGCACCTTTCCCAGCTATGCCTCAGATTTTATAAGGTCCTTTCTAGTTTGGATTTAGCTTTCCTACACCTGCTTCTTTCGTTGATTGAAAGACTTTTTTTGAGGACGAAGTCCACAATCTTAAAGTACCCGAGATGAGATTTACGGTTGTAATAATGCTCTATGATTTATTTTTGAGTTGCCATCCGTATCAATGCTGCTTCTCTCCGTGGTTCGAGCATGTCCAGGTTGGTCCTTAATTCGTCGCCGTTTTCACTTTCCATGGCTGTTGAGAACCTTATGCTTGGTTCTCCAATCTCCACAGCTATTAAGGCTTATGAGCCATAAACAAGTGGGAACGGAGTTTCTCCCGTGGCTATCTTTGAAATTGTTCTGTATGCCCATTGTACCGTTGGTAACTCATCAGGCCAGTTTCCTTTGGATTTATCCAACCATTTCTTTAGATAGTTGATGATCTTATTCATTGACTCAGCTTGACCATTAGCCACGGGGTGGTACGGCGTTGAAGTGATCCTCTTGATTTGCCAACTTTCGAAAAATTCTGTGATTTGCGAGCCTATGAATTGTGGGCAATTATCACACACGATTTCCTTTGGTATTCCAAAGCGGCATATTATTTTTGCCATAAGAAGCTTTTAACTTCCTTTTCTCGCACTTGTTTGAATGCTTCTGCCTCTACCCATTTTTTAAAATAGTCGGTTAGCACAAGTAAAAACAATACCTGTCCTTTAGTTGTGGGAAGAGGTCCCACTATGTCCATACCCCATTTCATGAAAAGCCATGGGGATATTGTTGGATGTAATAATTCCGCTGGTCGATGCATGTTATTGGCAAACCTTTGGCATCTGTCACATTTGGATACGAAATTCTCGGCTTCTTCTTCCATCTTAGGCCAATAGTATCCTGCTCTGATTATGTTTTACTAAGGATCTCGCCCCTAAGTGATTTCCACAGTGTCCTTCGTGGAATTCTTTCATCATAAATTCCGTTTGGTTAGGTCCGAGGCATTTAGCTAGGGGTCCTCCGAACATCTTGTGATAATGTGAGTTGCGAATAAGGCAGTACCGTGCAGATTTGCGGCGAAGTACTTGAGCTGCTTTACTGTCTTCATGTACGGTGCCATTCTGCAAAAAAATAAGAATTTCGTTTCTCCAGTCCCAGGTTAGGTTGTTGAAAGTTACCTCATTCCTATCCTGGTCTATTATTGAATGAAATAGTTGAACGACAATTGTATTATCTTTGTTCGTTACTTTCGTGATGCTGCGAGGTTAGCTAGTGCACCTGCTTCTGCATTTTCCTCTCTGGGTATTTGTATTACCTTCCATGTTTTGAATTGTCTCACGAGCTCTCATGCTTTTTCAAGATACTGTTGTATTCTAGTCTCTCGAGCGATGTAAGTCCCATGTATCTGATTTACTACCAGTTGAGAGTCGTTAATGATCACAATTTGTTCGATTGAGAGCTCCCGTGCGAGTTCAAGCCCTGCAATAACAACTTTGTACTCTGCTTTATTGTTAGTTATAGGATAACATTTGATAGCTTGTCGTGTCTTTTCACCCGTGGGTGATATCAAGACTATGCCTAAACCGACGCCTTTTATATTTGAAGAACCATCAGTGAACAAAGTCTATAGGCCTGGATTAACATCGTTAAAGAGTTGTAACTCTTTTTCTACTTCAGATACAATGCTATTACTAAAGTCAGCAACAAAATCAGCTAATATTTGAGACTTAATTGCAGTCCTAGGCTGATAGATTATTTCATGCTCACTTAATTCTATGGCCCACTTGGCTAATCTTCCTGACAATTCCTGTTTATGAAGAATATTTCTTAAAAGATATGAGGTCACAATGGTGATTGGGTGGCATTGAAAATAGGGTCATAATTTTCTAGATGCCATTATTAAAGCTAAGGCTAACTTTTCCAGATGTGTATATCTAGTCTCAACATGTAGCAAAGTTTTACTTACATAACAGAGAGTTGATTGTTTACCTTTTTCTTCTCTTACCAATACTGCACTTACAGCAATTTCTGAGACAACCAGGTAGATTTACAATCTTTCCCATTCTTTTGGCTTTGAAAGCAGTGGTGGTTTCGATAGATAAATCTTCAGGTTCTTGAGGGCTTGCTTACATTCTTCAGTCCATTTGAACTGATTATGCTTTTGAGAACTGAGAAGAATTTAAAACTTTTTTCGAAAGGTTTAGAAATAAACCTACCCAAAGCTGCTATTCTCCCTGTCAGAAATGGTCTTGTACTTGTGTTGATTTTACCAACATATCATCAATATAGACTTCCATTATCTTTCCAAGATGTTCCTGGAATATTTTAGTCACTAACCTTTGATAGGTGGCTCCAGCGGTTTTTAAGCCAAAAGGCATAACTTTATAACAGTAAGTCCCCCTGTTTGTAATGAAGGAAGTTTTTTCCTTATCTGAGGGATTCATTTTAATCTGATTATAACCAGAATATGCATCTAAGAAGATCAATAATTCATGACCTGCTGTGGCATCAATCATTTGATCTATATGTGCAATGGGAATGAATCTTTGGGGGATGCTTTATTTAAGTCAGTATAATCTACGCATACTCGCCACTTTCCATTCTTTTTAGGTAATACCACAGTGTTTTCTAGCCAGTTAGGGTACGTTACCTCTCGTATCGAACCAATCTTCAAGAGTTTCTGTACCTCTTCATCGATCACTGGTTCTTGAATGGTCCTTTCTTTCTTTTCTTCTGCTTTACAGGTACGAAGGATAGATGTTCATTTAGTTTATGAGTCATCACTTCTGGTGGGATGCCTGTCATATCTGAGTGCGACCACGCAAAGCAGTATGCGTTAGCCTTTAAATAATCAATTAACTTACCTCTTCGAGCAGAGCCTAGCCTCGTGCCTATATACACTTTCTGCTCAGGTTTTTGTTCAGATAATGGAACAACTACGAGCTCCTCCGTAGTTGTTTTGATGTGCTCATCTTTCTCTGGTTCACGAATGAGGTCCGGTCTGGAATATGTATATGTGTGGTGTAATACACCTTCCGTGGTAACTTGATTTTCCTTCTCGTTAGTATTTTCTTTCGTACCTGTTTCAACAATAATACCTTCCGTACCTATTTGGGTAGTAATTTCATCCATGCCTGTTTGGGTTGTGTTACCTGCTTGGGAGATTCCCTTATCTTGTAATTCTTCCACCTCTATTTTATTGTAGTAGTGTACCACAAAGTTTATATTTCTTGCGGTTTGCTGATCTCCTTTGATTTGTTAAATCCCCCATTCAGAGGGGAATTTAATTACCTGATGCAGTGTGGAGGGTATCACTTTCATGTCGTTGATCCATGGCCTTCCAATGATCACATTATAAGCCATGTCAGTATCGATGACTTGGAAACTGGCACTTTTGATCACCCCCTCAACATAAGTGCTAAGCTCAATTTCTCCTTTTATTATAACTAGAGTTATCAAACCCTGATATGGCTTGTGATTTTGTGATTACTTGATTCCCCAGTAGCATTTCCTCCACGACTCTTAGCAAAATGATATTGACTGAATTGCATGGATCAAACAATACTCTTTTTACGTTAGTGTCATGAATAAGTAAATATATTACCAGAGCATCGTTGCGTGGAAGCATTAATCCGCCGATATATGCATCATCGAAGGTTATATCATCTTCTTCCATATTTTCACGAGCCCGTTTCCCATGTGTAATTGTGAACTTTGTTGTTGTTTTGCAAATCACTCCGTTTACTTCTTCACCCCCGTGTATCACGTTGACAGTTCGTTTTGGAGAAGAAGGCTTTGGGGGCTACTGCATGTTCCTCATATATGCCTGTTTACGTTTATCACTAAACAGTTATGTTAAATAGCCCTGTTTTAATAAATTTTCTACTTCACCTTGTAAAAATCTGCAATCCGCAGTTTTGTGCCCATGATCATTGTGAAATTCACACCAGTGATCTGGGTTTCTTCTACTTGGATTTGACCGCATCTCTTTGGGCCACTTAACCTTGTCTCCCATGTTCCTCAATATTGAGACAAGTTCAGTAGTACTTACATTAAAGGTATGATCCCCAATTTGAGTACTACCTCTAGGTCGTTCATCTCGATCTTTTCTGGATCTAGACGAGGATGAGACTACGTCCCTTACTTGTGGTCTATAGTCCGGCCTAGTGTTTTCGAACCTGAGGCGGATATCGCGTCCTGAGGGTCCTAAGTAAGGATCGTCCTATTTTTACCTGATCTTCTATCTGATTTAGGACGTCTGGATATGGAATGATCTTCATCTCTCGAACAAGCAATGATATCTTGTTTTATTATGAGTTTAGTACTGTACCTGTTATATACATCGTTCCATGTTGTAGCGGGGAATTCTCTTAGACTTTCCTTAAGTCGTCTCATGGCTTCTGAGCTTTTATCGTTTAGGTTGCTTGCAAATGCCATGGAAGCCCAATTATCAGGCACCCTGGGTAACTGCATTCTTTCTCTTTGAAACCTGTCTACAAACTCACGAAGTAGTTCCGTGTCTCCTTGTTTTATTTTGAATATATCTTCCATTCTCTTCTCAACTTTTCGTGCACCAGAATGTGCTTTTATAAACGAATGTGCAAGCTCAGCAAAATAGTCAATAGAATTTTCAGGGAGAAGAGAATACCAGGTTAGGGCCCCTTTGGTAAGCGTTTCCCCATATTTTTTGACAAGGACTGATTCAATCTCTTGTTTCGTTAAGTCGTTGACTTTTACCCCAGTAGTGAAAGCAGTCACATGGTCGCGTGGGTCAGTTGTTCCATCATATTTGGGAACGTCAGGAATTTTAAACTTCTTGGGTATAGGCAAGGGTGCCGCACTTTTGTTGAGAATATCTATCAACATCGATGCCTTTGATGATAGGTGGTGCTCCAAGAATTTGTTCGATGCGATCCTTCTGCTCCTTCATCTGTTTCTGCATGGTTAGCAGTAAATTTTGTAATTCTGAGTTATTAGATATACCTGGTCTCGTTTCGAGAGATTCATTAGGAGTATCTCCTCTTCCTAAGTTTGCCAACCCAGATTAAGGATTTTCCATGGTGATGGTGTTATTGGGGGATGGCGTCGGCGGTGTAGGTAACGCTGCCGATAATCCTCTCACAAATTCTTGCAAAGCTTGGCTCACATACTCTGCGATCAAATGCTTTACACGATCTTGTTCCACAGTTTGGTCATTATCACCATTGTTGTTATTGGATCTTTCTGGGGATTGCTCTCTCGAACCACGTGGGGTTCCTGAAGGATAAAGCTTATTTTTGAGATGAATACGGGTTACTGATCACCATTGTTGTTCCACAGTTTGGTCATTATTTGACTAAAGCTTATTTTTGAGATGAATACGGGTTACTGATACTCAAGGTAATGGAGAAAAATAAATAGTAGACAATATTGCAGAAATATAGAAAATCGAAGTTAATTGTATTTGAGAATCAGATGCCTTTACAAGCTGTATTCCCCTCCCTTATATAGGAGATTCTTATAACGTACGACTCTTGCTATGGTTACTCATTAATGACTAATTATGACATTAATGAGGCGTTACAAAGGATAACAGTAATTGGGGTTCGGTTATATAACGTTCGACTAATCAATTGTGGGTCCTTGAATCTGCCCGTAGCTTTGTCTAGATTCATCCTGACCGTGCCTCTCTCCCGTTTTGATCAAGTTAAGTTTCTCGTGGCTGATAAGTTTGTGGGTTTACTGAACCGTGCCTCTTTGTACCGTACCTCTTCAAAGAATCACATCCAGCTGTCATGTTTTCCTGTGTCCACGTGACTAGCTGAGTTGTCAAAAGCTGACTTACATGTGAAACTCTTTTTTACCAATACACCAACTCCCCGGGTCAAGAATGCGCCCAAAACTCCAAACTCGTCACCCAAGGACTCGAAACAAATCAAACAATTACGTAAATATATATACAATTATACTCAAAGCATGGAATTTTCCTACATGCTCGGATTTCAAAAATTCACGAAGGAAACACTCACCGATAACCTAAGGATCATTAATATATGATTTTTGTATGATTTCATAGCCAATTCACGGGAAATTCTCAAATTCTTGAAAGCCCTAGGTTACTATCCAGTTCCTTAATTTTTCACTAATTAGGTAGTTAAATTCAACTAGGAATTCATGCATTAACTAATCTTGGGGTAGAATTTACTTACCTCTCAGTGGCTGGGTTGTGGGGATCTTTTCCAAGATCTCAAAATCGCCTACGGTGGAAGAAAATGGAGTGGGAATGAGATAATCCCGCACTTAAAGACCTTTTTGCCTATAGGGGTTTCCGCAACTGCGACTCGAAGACTGCACCTGCGGTCTCGCACCTGCGAAAAAAGGGACAAAGGCCTGGGCTCGCACCTGTAGGCTGGAGTCCGCTCCTGCGGCTTCGCACCTGCGGGAAGGAGCCCGCACCTGGGGGTCGCACCTGCGAGGTCTGGACCGCATGAGCCGTCTCGCATCTGCGATTGGTCAACCGCACCTGCGGTCACACCAGATCAGGTGCACCAGCAACTGCCTCAGCTGGTTTTTGGCCTTGTTTTGTGCCTGAGAGGCACCTGGGCCCACCCGAGCCCCCATCCAAATATACCAACAAGTCCCAAATCATAATACGGACTTGCTCGAGCCATCAGAACACCTGAAACAACGCTAAAACTCAAAATCACACCTCTAAACCCCCTAGAACTAAACTTAGGAACTTTATGTTTTCTTGACTTCGCTAACAACGCACCGAACCGACCTATACTACTCGGAATGACACCAAATTTTGCAGGAAAGTCATATCCCGATCTCGAAATTCCATTCGGACCTAGATAACATAAAAACATGTCCCAAACCACAATAGGAACTTAAGGAACTCTTATTTCGATATTGGGCGCCGAAACGCTCCCGGGTCATCCGAAACCCATTCCGAACATACGCCCAAGTCTGAAATCATCATACGAAGCTACTGGAATCGCCAAAACTCGATTTTGAGGTCGTTTACTAAAAAATGTTGACCGAAGTCAAACTTGGCCTTAAAGTCTAAACACTTCTGAATCCCGGACCACCCACCCCGCAAGTCATAAATCACAATAAGCCGCTATGGGAAGTTTCATTTTGGGGAACGGGGTCCGATAATGCAAAATGACTCGTCGGATCGTTACACAAGTCTATGAGTCACTATGTTAGAATTTTGCTATAGATGTATGGGTAAGACGATGCCATGCTCTGTTTGATGTTACATAATCTTAGAGGCTTTGTAGACAGAGGTTCAGTTTGTACATGTCAAGACCTGATTTAACCTCCCAAAGGCATCGTCACGACACCTAGTCTCTACGACTAGGTGAGCCTAATTGCAAAAAAAAAGGATATTAAATAGAAGTAATAAAATAAAGACGGAATAAAGTAAATCTACTAATGAAATATCGCCACTTGGCACGTATAAAATACAACTTCCCAAAACCCAGAATATCACTTTAGTCACAAGCTCTATCTCAAAATAGCTCTATACAACGCAAGGAAGTTACATGAAAAATCTACCTAAGTCTGGAGTGGAAGGTGACTCGAAGGACTCTACGAACGCGGCAGAATTACCTTTCGATCTCCTCGAAGAAGCCGCTCGGACCCCTAGTCACGAAACTGAGTGATGGTACCTGGATCTGCACACGAAAAACATGTGCAGGAAAGGGCATGAGCGCACCACAATTGGTACCCAGTAAGTGCCAAGCCTAACCCCGGTCAAGTAGTGACGAGGTCAGGTTAAGGCTCTACTGGATTTTTATAAGTAAAACAGTTTAAATAGTACAGAAGATAGGTAAAGTCTACAATAAACAGTTTAAGGAAAATAATATAAGTTTTACAGTAAAGAAAATCCTCGGCTCAACACAATATATCACCCAAATAGCATCTCTTGGGATACCGTCCCGTAGTTCCAAATGATTATGCAGTACAAGGGGATCTCCCGGAATACGTCCGTAGTCCCAAAGTAAATATGCAGTACATGAGGATCTCCCGGAATACGTCCGTAGTCCCAAAGTAAATATCCAGCACCGGGGGATCTCCCGGAATACGTCCGTAGTCCCAAAGTAAATATGCAGTAAAGGGGGATCTCCCGAAATACATCCGTAGTCCAAAAATAAATTTGAAATGCAAATGAATGCCGGATAAGGTTCATTTAAACAGTTCAGGAGAAAAATCACAGGCAAAACAAAGGATAGGACTAACTAAGCATGGTGCACATAGTATCACATAGGGAATTCAGGTAAAACAGGTAGACATGTTCCTTCCTAATATAGACTACACAATTAGCACAGTAAACAGTGAAATAAGAGTGAAATGATTTATGCCATGGAAGGAAAAATGGAATTTTTAGCAACAATGTCCTGTGTACGTACTCGTCACCTCACGTACACGACGTCTATACAACAAATAGTATCAAAACAACCTAAGGGGAAGTCCCCAACACAGAGTTAGGAAAGCCACTTACCTCGACTACTTTACTCAATTCAAAACCACACTCTTGCCACGAGTACCCGACTCCGAATGGCCCAAATCTATTCAATTCAATTGCATAATGTAAAAATCACTTTAAGGAATCAATATAGCTAATTAGTTCGAAGCTAATACACGAAATTTCGAAAATTGCCCAAAACGTTCCCCAGGCCCACGTCTCGGAATCGGGTAAAAGTTACAAATTCCGGACACCCATTCACTCACGAGTCTAACCATACAAGAATTACTCGAAGCGGATATCAAAATCTCGATCAAAGCTCACAAGCTTGGCCTAAGAACTTTATCCAAATTTTCCCCAATTTTCCACAATAAATTCGAAATTAAAGGGTAGATTCAAGTGTATAATCATGGAAATTAGTCTAAACTGAGTAGGAATCACTTACCAAAATTGCCCAGGTGAAAATCTATTCAAAAATCACACTTTCCCGAGCTCTAAATCATTTTAGAAATTATGAACTTCAAACCCTCAGATTTTGTCTAACAGCCTAGGTATTCCGCACCTGCGACTCTTTGACCGCACCTGCGGAAAATCCATCGCAGGTGTGAAAACTTACCAACAGGGCTGGGGCTGCACCAGCGGTCACTAGGCCGCATCTGCGGCTCCGCACCTGGGAGAACTGGATGACCTTGGCCAAGACCGCACCTGCGAAGCCCCTTCCCGCACCTGGGTGTCCGCACCTGCGGCTCCCTATCCGCAGGTGCAAGACACCAGAACCAACAATGTTTCAGCTGGTTTCCTAAGTCCAAATTCATCCCGTTGAGCATCCGAAACATACCCGAGGCCCCCGAGACCTCAACCAAACTTACCAGTCAGTCCTAATACCTTATCCAAACTTAGTCGAGCCTTCAGAACATATCACATAACAACAAAATCACCAATTATGCATGGATTCAAGCCTACGAACTTATAAAATTTCAAAAATCTACAACCGATGCCGAAACACGTCAAAACTAGTCCGAATGACCTCAAAGTTTACACACAGGTCATAAATGACACTACGGACCTACAACCACTCTCGGACTTCCATTCCGAGCCCGATATCAAAATTTCAACTATCGGCCGAAATCGCCGAAATTCTAACTTTCGCCTATTCAAGCCTAAATATACTACAAACCTCGAGAACACATTACGAACATGCTCCTAACCCTAAAATCACCCAACTGAGCTAACGGAGTTGACAAAATTCCATTCCGAATTCGTCTTCACACAGTTCCAACTACGGTCCGATTTCTAAAGCTTAAACTTATATATAGGGACTATGTGTCCAAAAACTCTTCGAATTTTGCAACTAATCACTCCGACAAGTCCCATAAGCAAATATAAAAGTGGGGAAAGTAGTTATTAGGGAATCAGGGCACTAACTCTCAAAAAGACCAACCGGGTCGTCACAGTACAATATGTCAGAGGCCTTGATGGCCCATATGTATTCATGTTTTAAGAACTATAGTTTATTGATATAGTGTTGCCCACTTACAGTTGTACATTATGAGACGCGGCCATATGGGCCCATGATAGTTATAAAAGGGATAAGTTCGACTAGCTCAACCTATGTATGTTCTAGTTTTGGTCGAACGATCATGAGTTACAAAGTTGTTTGCTCGAGCAAGTTAGGCACTGGGTGCCAGCCACACCTCCCAAGGTTTAGGGCATGACAAAGTGGTATCAGAGTGGGTCGTGTCCTAGAGAGTCTACAAAGCCATGCCTAGTAGAGTCTCACTTATGCGTGTGTTGCACGCCACATTTATAATTGAGAAGCTATAGGGCATTTAAGAAATGTTACCCTTCTTTTGTTTCCAGATCATGCCACAAAGCTAAGTCGTAAGAATTTAGTATAAAGTTTCCATCGAATTTGTATGCACTAGAGGTGCTATCACAGTAGAGTTTTAAGGCATAATTTCCACTTGTAGAAGGGAGGTTATGAAAGCGACAGAAGATACGATGCGAGATTGAAGGGTAAGTAACGCAAAGGTGAAGAAGATACGAGATACTCAAGTACAAAAGATTGTAAATAGTCCAGAGCTCAGATAGAGGTTTGATTTTAGTTTATTTGCAAAGGAGACCTAGTGAAAATTTTTTAAATTTCTAAGAGTTAACATTCGAGGATGAATGTTCTAAAAGGGAGAAGGATGTTACATCCCGTACTTTAATATTAAGATAAGTCGTAGTAATCCATACGAGGTTGAAGGGATTAAGACTCCGAAAGTTTAACAACCTTGATACTGTCAGATATTATGTTAGTGTGGTATTTTATTTTAAGTGAAGTATTTTAATAAAAGTTTTATAAGTATAATTTTGGATAGTTACCATTATTACTATTTTCGGATATGATAAAT
>MDKI01172867.1:0-22639 GCA_005239505.1 Nicotiana paniculata | reverse complement strand
AACGAGTTTTATAATCCGGGAACTTACCTCCACTGAAGACCCTCGAATTCTTTCTTCAATTTGTTCTCAAATAAGCTCCACCTGCATGCCACAATGGATGAATAAGAAAAACTTCGCGGAGGCACTCTTTAATACTGTTCTGCCCAGTTAATCAGCACCTACGGACCTTTCCTCGCACCTGCGGTACCAGGTGCGCACCTGCAAAAACCCACTAACAGTCCCTTTCTCGCACCTGCGGTCCCTTTTACGCACCTGCGGCTTCGCAGGTGCGGCTAATTATTCGCACCTACGGACTCCTCCTACCTACCCTCTTTTCGCACCTGCACATGGACCTCTGCACCTCCGGCTTCCCATCCGCAGGTGCGGCCACACCAGCAGCTTAACACCAGTAGCTATTTGCTACAAATTTCCCAAGTTCAAACCTTTGCCAACCATCAGAAATCATTCCCGAGCCCCTTAGGGCCCCAACCAAACATACCAACACACCCCATAGCATCATTCAAACTTAATCGAGCCTTCAAAACACCAAAAAAAAAACACGAAAACACCAAAATTACATCAAATTCAAGCCTATGAACTTTGAAACTTCAAAATTTCGCCGATGATACCGAAACCAACCAAAACACATTCGATTGACCTGAAAATTTGCACACATATCCAAAATGACATTAAGAACCTGTTCTAACTTTCGAAATTCCATTCCGACCCCGATAGCCTATTTTTCACTACCGACCGGGAATGGCCAAAAACTAACTTTTGCCAATTCAAGCCTAATTCTACATCGGACATTGAAACTTCATTCCGAACATATTCCTAACTCCTAAATCACCTAACGAAGCTATCAGAACCATAAAATTCCCATTCCGAGTTCGTTTACTAATAAGTCAACTCTCAGTTGTCTTTTTCAACTATTAAGCTAATTTAAAAGACTAAATGTCTATGTTCTCACCACGACCACTCTGAACCCAAACCATCCGACTCAACACAACATAAATAGGCTAATAAACATATGATAAAGCAGAAATGGGGGAAACATGGCAAATCTCACGAAATGACCGGTCGGGTCATTACAGGAGAACAACAATTAACAACAAGAATTCTACAGTTGAGGCTAATACAAATCAAGGATAACATGAATTCAATAAAACATGTTGCAAAGATTTCAAATAAGCATTTTAGACACGTAGACATACGATATTAGACTAAACAGGATAACAAAACAGGTTGGTATAACTCAATTAAGATGTAACAGTATAATACTCAGTGAAAAATCTGATTTTGCAACAATTAGCCCATGTACGCACTCGTCACCTCCCATACAAAGAGCTCACATATCACAGAAGTATCAAATTAGTACCAAATCCTAAGGGGATTTCCCCGACACAAGGTTAGGCAAGCCACTTACCTCAAGCCAAGCTCAATCAATCAACAAGAATGCCTTTCCCACGATTTTCCAACTCTGAATGCCCCAAATCTAGCCAAAAATAACTACATACTATAAATACAACTATGTTAAACTAATCTAATTAATGAAATCGAGACATTAACAAGAATTTTGAAAATCGCCCAAAAAAGTCGACTTGGGCCCATGTCTCAGAATCGAGTAAGAGTCACGAAATACGAACGCACATTCACCAACGAGTTCACTCGTAACAAAATTACTTGAATCCGTTGTCAAAAACTGAATCAAAACCCAAAAATTTGGTTGAAGAACTTTTCCCATTTTTCCGAATTTCTCAACTAAATTCTTAAATTAGAAGATGAAATTAATATTAGATTAGTGGAATATAACCAATACGAGTTAAGAATCCTTACCCAATAGTTTCCTCTGAAAAATCCATTGACCTATCACCTCAATTCGAGCTCTCAAAGTCCCAAAATGAATTTGAGATCAAACCCTCAAAATTTCTCGTTTTCTGCCCACTAATCTCGCACATGCGGACAATAAGTCGCACCTGCGGAATTTCCATTGTAGGTGCGTATATGAATTAAGATACCCGGGTTCGCTTCTGCGATCAGGTGGCCACAGCTGCGTGTGCGCACCTGTGGAGAATTGTCTGCTTATGCGAAATCCTCACCCAACTCGACTCCCGCTTATGCGATCACTTCTCCGCATGAGAGGCTCCGCCTCTGCGGTCCTTATGTCGCACCTGCGACCACTGGCTACCTATACTAGATAAATATATGCGAGCTCCATTCCGCACATATGTGTCCGCACCTATGGTCAACCTCACCGCATGAGCGAGGACACTATAAGTAGCAAACTTCGGCAATTCTCACAAGTATAAATCAAATTCGAAAATGATCTAAAACACACTCGAGGCCCCTGGGACCTCAAGAAGTATACCAACAAGTCCTAAAACACCATGCAAACTTAGTCGAGCCCTTAAATCACATAAAACAACAACAAGAACACGAATCACACTCCGATTCAAACTTATTGAACTTTGAATCATCAAACTTCTACAACTGATGTTGAAACTTATCAAAACACGTCTGATTAACCTCAGATTTTACACACATGTCATAATTGACATTACAGACCTAGTCTAACTTCCGGTATCAGAATCTGACCCTGATATCAAAACATAAGCTTTCATTTTAGGGACTAAGCGTCCTAATTTACTCCGAAAACAAAAACAAAGCCTCTCGGCAAGTCAGATTAGCAGAAAAAGATACGGGGAAAGCACTATATAGGGGATCGCTATAGAGGATAAGAGCTGCACATATCATGCTCGGTCTCCCAAGTCTCCTCCTCGACTGGTTGACCCCTCCACTGAACCTTCACAGAAGCAATTTTCTTTGACCTCAACATAAGATAAATCCTTCTCTAACTTGACTGACCGGAAATCCAACACATGAGACAGATCATCTTGATACTTCCGGAGCATAGAAACATGAAATACCAGATGGAATCCTACTAAGCTGGGAAGCAAGTCAAGCTCACATGCATCCTCCGCAACACGTCGTAACACCTTGAATGGGCCAATAAACCTTACTCTCATCTTGCCTTTTTTTCAGTTTCTTATAACACCGTTATTGGTTGACACTCGGAGTAGGACCCACTCTCCTACCATGAATGCAACATCTTGAGCCTTCCGATCTACCTAACTCTTCTGTCTAGACTAGGTTGTGCAAAGTCAATCATGAATCATCTAAACCTTCTCTAAAGTACTCTGAACCAAGTTTGTACCCAATAGTGTAGCCTCGCCTGGCTCAACCTAACCCACTGGAGACTGTCACCACCTACCTTACAAAGCCTCATATGGTTCCATCTGAATCCTCGATTGATAACTAGTGTTGTAGGAAAACTCCATAAGTGGCATGAAATGATACCAAGAACCTCCAAACTCCATCACACACGCACGGAGAATATCTTCCAGCATCTGAATTGTGCGCTCGAACTGTCCGTTTGTCTGAGGGTGAAATGATGTGCTCAACTCAGTCGGAGTTCCTAACTCATGTTGTACGGTCCTCCAGAACCATGATGTAAAATGCGACCCCAGCCAGAGATGATAGATACCAGCACACCATGAAGTCTGACAATCTGGCGGATATAAGCTCGAGCCAGCTACTCAGAAGAATAAGTAGTCATCACATGAATGAATTGAGCTGAATTGGTCAGCCTATCCAGAATCAACCAAACTTCAACAAACTTCCTTTTAGTCCGTGGAAGCCCAAAAATGAAATTCGTAGTGATCCGCTCCCATTTCCACTCCGGAATCTCTAGCTTTTAAAGCTATCCAGTTGGCCACTGATGCCCATGTTTCAGCTGCTGGAAATTTAGAAACCGAGCTACACAATCCATGATGTCCTTCTTCATTCTGCTTCACCAATAATATTGCTTCAAGTTATGATACATCTTTGCGGCACTAGGATTAATGGAGTTCCGCAAACTAAGAGCCTCTTAGAGAATCATGCAAACCATCTACATTAGGCACACATAGCCTGCCTTGCATCCTCAGTGCACCATCATCTCCAATAGTGACATCCCTAGCATCACCGTGCTGAATCGTGTCCTTAAGGACAAGAAATTGGGTGTCATCATACTGACGCTCCCTGATACGATCATGAAGAGAAGACTGAGAGACCACACAAGCCAACACTCGACTCGGTTCTGAAATATCCAACCTAACAAACTGGTTGGCTAAGGATTGAATATCCAACACCAATGGCCTCTCTTCTTTTGGTAGTTATGCTAAGCTCCCCAAACTCTCCGCCCTGCGACTAAAAGCATCGCCACCACACTGGCCTTCCCGGGATGGTTCAAAATGGTAATATCATAATCCTTAAGCAGCTCCAACCACCTCCGCTGACGCAAGTTAAGATCCTTCTGTTTGAACACATGCTACAAGCCCCGGTAATCAGTGTAGATCTCACAAGGGACATTGTACAAATAGTTCCCCACCAAATCTTCAAGGCAGAAACAATACCTGCTAACTCAAGGTCGTGGACAATATACTTTTTTTCATGCACCTTCAGCTTTCTCGATTGATAGGCAATCACCTTACCATCTTGCATCAACACCACACCAAGACCAATCCGCGACGCATCATAATATACTGTATAAGACCCCAAACCTATAGGCAATACCAATACGGGGGCTGTAGTCAAGTTGCCTTGAGCTTTTGAAAGCTCTCCTCACACTCGTCTGTCCAACTGAACGGAGCACCCTTATGGGTCAGCCTGGTCATAGATGCTGCAATGGATGAGAAACCCTATACAAATCGATAGTAATACCCCGCCAAACCAAGAAAACTCCGGATCTCCGTAGCTGAGGACTGTCTAAGACAACTCTACACTACTTCAACCTTCTTCGGATCCACTTTGATATCATCACTTGACAACGCATGACCCAAGAATTCCACAAAGTCTAGCCAAAACAAACACACTTAGGAAATTTTGTATATAACTTCCTTTCTCTCAAAGTCTGAAGCACAGCCCTCAGGTGCTGCTCATAATCCTCTTGAGTCCGAGAATACACCAGAATGTCGTCAATAAAACACAATGACAAAAGAGTCAAGATAGGGTTGGAACACACTGTACATCAAGTGCATGAATGCTACTGGGTCATTGGTCAGTCCAAATGACATCACAAGGAACTCGTATTAACCATATAGAGTCCTGACAGTTGTCTTCGGGATATCTAGCTCCCGAATCATCAACTAATGTTAGCTTGAACGCAAGACAATCTTGGAAAGCACTATGGAACCCTGTAACTGATCAAATGGGTCATCAATACGAGTCAATCGATACCTGTTCTTCGCTGTAACATTGTTCAAATAGCGATAATCAATGCACATACGCATAGAATGATCCTTCTTCTTCATAAACAAGATCGGAGCACCCCAAGGTGACACACTAGGCCGAATGAAGCCCTTATCAAACAACTCTTGTAACTTCTCCTTCAACTTCTTCAATTCAAAAGGAGCCATACGATATGGAAGAATAGAGATGGGTTGAGTACCCCGCAACAAATCAATGCCAAAGTCATTATCTCTATCGGGCGGCATGCCCGAAAGGTCAACTGGAAATACATATGGATAATCCCTCACTACTGGGACTTACTCAACCGTAGGGATATCAATACTGAAATCTCTCACATAAGCTAGATACGCGTCACACCCCTTCTCAACCATTTGTTGACCTGTAAGAAATGAAATTATTTTGCTCGGTGTATACTCTAAGGTACCTCTCCACTCTAATCGCGGTAATCTTGGCATAGCCAGCATCACGGTCTCAGCGTGACAATCAAGAATAGCATAATGGGGCGAAAAGCAATCCATGCCCAAAAAAAATATCAACATCTACCATACTAATAAATAATAAATCGGCTCTGGACTCAAAACCACTAAGAACCACCAAAAATGATCGATACACACGGGTCAACAACAATAGAATCTCCCACATGTGTAGACACATAAATAGGAGAACTCAAAGAATCACAAGATACACCCAAATATGGGGCAGAATAAGATGACACATAAGAATAAGTGGAGCCTGGATCAAATAAAACTGACTTATCTCTATGACAGATCGGAACAATACTTGTAATGACAGATTCAGATGCCAATGCCTCTATATGAGCGGGAAGAGAATAATATCTAACCTGGCCTCCCCCTCTAGGGCGACCTATACCTACTGAACCTCCACCTCGAGCTGACTAAGAAGATGGAGTAGTAGTTGTTGTTGTAATCATAGTCTGAGGACCCGGTGGAGCAAGCGATGCCTGAGTAGTCTTTGGAGGTGCGCCCCTCTTAAGTTAGGCGCAACCCCTCACCATATGGCGAGTGTCGCCACACTCAAAAAAAGATCACAGGGCGTGGCTGCTGTGGCTGGCTCGGGCCAGGTCTGTTCGACTGATCTCTGAAAGCACTCTGTGCAAGAGGTGCACTAGATACCGGCGGTGCATATTAAGGCTTCTAGGGCCTAGGAGGGTCTGAAATACCACTAGTGGCTGGAAGTGTTGAATGACCGGGGTGACTCACATAGCCCCTACCATGATGAGCTTCAGCTGGGGCACGAGTACCACTATATGTGCCAGACTCTAGAGACCTCATGGCCCTCATCTCCTCTCTCTTCCTAGGAAGCATACCCTCCAATCTTCTAGCAATCCCCACAACCTGCTAGTATGTAATATCCATCTCGAACTCCCGGGCCATGTTAATCCTAATAATGGGGTTGAGCCCCTCGATAAACCGACGGACCCTCTCCCAAACTGTAGCAACCAAAGCTGGTGCATGTCTAACCAAATCACTAAAGTGAACCGCATACTCTGACACAGTCATAGCACCCTGGCGCAACTACTCAAACTCCGAGCGCCACACATCTCTAAGACTCAGGGAACATAATCCTTCAAGAAAATATCCGATAATTGAGTCCATGTAAGTGAAGCTACCCCAGCCGGACTACCCAACTCATAAGCACGACACCGCTGATATGCTTCTCCTCTAAGCTTCAACGTAGTAAAAGAAACCCCACTCGACTTCGCTACACCCATAGTGCAGAGGATACGATAACACTTCTCAAGAAAACCCTCGGGCATTCTCTAATGCCAAGCCACTGAAAGTATGAGGGTGGTACTTCTTGTACCTCTCAAGCCTGAGTAGCTCCGCTTCAGAAACTGTTGCCCTAACCTCGGGCTGAAGTGGAGCTACCGGCTGCATCGGTGTGATCTCTGGAACTTGGTGGTCCTTAACCTGCTTCTCTAGGTTATGGGCGGCAGAATTCTGTTCTCTTCCCCCGGCATGAGACGTGGCAGGAGCAAGTTAAATCAATCCAGCCTGAGCCAAGGTGCTGAACATGATCGAAAACTGGGTTGGAGTCTCCTCGAGGGCTGCTACAGAAATTCCTCAAGTGCCTGCCCTCCAGCTGGATCAGCTCATGTGGGTTCTCTGGCTGCACCATGTAGACGTCCTCGGCCTCGACCCGGCCCCTGTCTCTCGTTGCTCTAGCAAGAGGCACGGGTGCCTGGTCATCTAATCTGCATGTACGTGTCCTCTACATTTGTGAGAGAATAGAATACAGAAGTTTAGAATTTCGACTTCAATAATTTCGCATGGCAAGGAATCAAAGAAGTGTAATTTTCCTAACAGTTTCATAGCCTCTCGAAGGTAAGTACAGACGTATTCGTACCGATTCACGAGACTCTAATAAACTTGCTTGTGACTCACAACACCTATGAACCTAGAGCTCTGATACCAACTTGTCACAACCCGTTTCTCCCTCCGTAAGACGTCATGACAGTGTCTAGTCGCTACGACTAAGTAAGCCTAACAACTTTGGAATAATGGAAATAGAGCAGTAATTAACAACTAAACTACAAAAGTTAATACATACTGATAAAAATGCAGCTCGGCATGTACAAGTAGACCAACCAAAAATATAAACAGTATTCCCAAAACCCGGTAGTCATGAGTCACAAGCTCTACGAATTTGTCTAATTGTTTTCTATACATCAGTTTCTAAAATAAACAAAGGACGAAAACAACATAAGGGATAGAGGGGAACTCCAAGGTCTGCAAATGCGGGCAGATATATCTTGAAATCTCCGGAGTAGCAGCAAGTACGCACCTAATAGCGGGGCTGGTAGGAGATACCTGGATCTGCACACAAAGCATATGCAGAAGAGTAGCATGAGTACACCACAACGGTACCCAGTAAGTTCCAAACCTAACGTCGGTAGAGTAGTGACGAGGTCAGGTCCGGGCCCTACTGGTATATAATAAATAAGATAAAATATATAATAATGTGAAAACACTAAGATCTAATAAGGAGAACTATACAGAAAATAACAACACAACACATAGTGATAAACAACAGGGGCACTCCCGAGATACTGTCTCGTAGTCCCATAAGTAAATACTCAACATGGGATCTCTTGAGATACCGTCTCGTAATCCCAAAAGTAAATATGCAAGGAGATCTCCCGAGGTAACGCCTCGTATTCTCAAATGTAAATGTACGGAGGAATCTCCCGATGTACCAACTTGTAGTCCCAAAAGTAAATATGCAGGGGGATATCCCAAGGTACCACCTCATAGTCCTAAAAGTAAACACACAGCTCAAATAGATGGAAAATAGTAATTAACAGTAATTATTCTATAGTTAAGGCCGATACAAATCAAGGAAAAATAAGAATTCTACTAAACATGTTGCATAGATTTCATATAAGCATTTAAGACACATAGACATGCAATATTAGATTAAACATGATAACTACACATGCTAGTATAGCTCAATTAAGATGTAACAGGCTACTACTCAGTGAAAAACTGGATTGTACAATAATTAGCCCGTGTACGCAATCGTCACCTCGCGTACACTGTAGTCACATATCACAACAATATCACATCAGTACCAAATCCTAAGGGGATTTCCCCCACACAAGTTTAGGCACGCCACTTACCTCGAGCTAAGCTCAATCAATCAACAAGAACGCCTTTCCCTCGATTTGCCTACTCCGAATGGACCAAATCTAGCAAAAACAATTACATACTATAGATACAGCTATATTAAACTAATCTAATTAATGAAATCGAGGCTTTAACAATAATTTTAAAAATTGCCTCAAAAACTCAACAAGGGCCCACGTCTCTGAATCAGGTAAAAGTCACAAAATACGAACACACATTCACCCACGAGTTCACTCGTACCAAAATCACTCAAATCCGATGTCAAAATCACAATTAAAACCTAAAAGTCTAGTTTAAGAACTTTTACTTTTTTTCAAAATTTCTCAACTCAATTCTTAAATTAGAAGATGAAATTAATGATATATTAGTGGAATATTACCAGAAACGACTTAAGAATCATTAGACAATTTTTTCCTCTGAATATCCCTCAAATTATCGCCTCAATCCGAGCTCTCAAAGTCTTAAGATTAAAATGAGATCAAAACCCTCGAAATTTCCCTTTTTTTTCCTAGTGATCTCGCACCTATGGACACGCTGTCACACCTGCGATCAGGTGGCCGCACCTGCGCGTGTGCACCTACGGCCAATTGTCCGATTCTGCGAAATCCTCACCCAGCTCGACTCTCGCTTCTGCGATGACTGGTAACCCAGACTAAGGCCGCATCTACGAGCTCCCTTCTGCACGTGCAGTCAACTTCACCGCATGTGCGATGACACTAGAAGTTGAAAACTTCAGCAATTCTCACAAGTCTAAAATGAATCTGAAAATGATCTGAAACACACATGAGGCCCCCAGGACCTCAACCAAATATGCCGACAAGTACTAAAACACCATACAAACTTAGTCGGGCCATTAAATCACATCAGGCAACAATAAGAACACGAATCACACTCCAATTCGAACTTATTGAACTTTGAAACTTCAAACGTCCACAACCGATGCTGAAACATATCAAAACACATCCGATTGACCTCAAATTTTTCACAAAAGACATAATTGACATTACGTACCTACTCCCACATCTGGAATTGGAATCCGATCCCGATATAAAAAAGTCGACTCCCGGTCAAACTTCCCAAAATTTAACTTTCGCCATTTCAAGCCTTATTCAGCTATAGACCTCCAATTAACAATCCGGACAAGCTCCTAAGTCAAAAAACACCCAACGAAGCTAAAAAACGGATGAAACTCTATTATGGACCTGTCGTCACACAGTTCCAACTACGGTAAAAATCCTAGAACTTAAGCTTCCATTGTACGGACTAAATGTCCCAATTCACTCCAAAATCAAAAATAAAACCTCTCGGCAAGTCACATAAGCAGAAAAAGATACGGGGGAAGGAGTAAATAGGGTATCGAGTCTAATACTCTCTCAAAGACCGGCCGAGTCGTTACCGGGCATTATGTGAAAATTTGTGAAAATGACATTTGAAGTTCACAATGATGAATTTTAATGATCGATCCTTGTTATTTCATATTATTTTGATATTTTGAGATAACGAGCAAGTTTTTAGGATGTTATTACACTTGTGTGCATGTTCAGTTTGGAGCCCAAGGGCCTCAGGTGAGTTTCAAATTTGTCACTGAAGAGTATGACAAATTTTTGAGTTGTTGGTGCATTCTAGTTCTGGTGTTCAGTCGCAGATCTCGTATTTGCAAGGTTTGGCTCGTATTTGTGATCCTTGATTTCGCAGTCAAGGGATCACATTTGCGAACATGGGTTGGAGGTGGTTCTTTATATTTGTGAAGAGTAAGTCACATTTGCAAAGCCCACTGTGTTCGCTTTTGCGATAAAGTCATCACATTTGTGATGAAGTGTAATGTTGTGGCAGCTTCGCATTTGCGATGGGTGGGTAGGCTTTCATTTGCGAGATATTTGTCATATTTTTGATCACTGGCCGTCTAATGCGCTGATCGCATTTGCGATCAGTGTGTTGCATATGTGGAGTTCGCATGTGCGAACACTATTGCATCTAAGTAAACGAGGGAATAATGGGAATTAGCTCATTTTACAGTATGTTTCAACCTCAAACACTCCATAAGCTATTTTTGAAGAATTTCTTCTTCCCAATTTCATTGATAAGCAACTTTAATTTACTTTCTATCTGTTATCCATTACATTTCATCAGTTTTTAACACAAAATCAAGGATTTCCATGGTAGAAACTCGAATTTTGGGTAGAATTTAGGCATATCGAAATTTGGGATTTCCATGGTAGAAATTTGGATTTTCAAAAAAATCACATAACTGTGCTCGGAGGTGAATTGGTAATTGGATTTTGGTATGTATCTCGGATTTTGACCAAGCGAGCCTGGGGTTGAATTTTCTTGACATTTTCAATTTCATCAATGGTTAAACCTTTTTCGCTCGTGGGTAGTTTGTAATGCTTATTTTGAATGGTTTGAATAATATTTGGCTAGATTTGATTGGTTTGGAGGCTTGTTCAAAATGATAAGCCATAGTTGATTGTTGATTTGGTTGCACAAGGAGATAAGTACCAGGTCTAACTTTGACATGAAGGAATTAGGATTTGTTGGTCTATTTGTTATGTGAATTATGTGGAAAAGGACATATATGTAAGGTGACGAATGTCTATGCACTATCATGGGTTAAAGTATGCGTGTTGGGCTACTTACTTTTATGTCATCATTTTTTTCGTGTTATCTTTTGTAACATGCTTTGATTACTTCATGATCTTATTTGTTATCCATACTTTACTTGTTATGTTATTTAATTGTTACTTGGTTATTTACTCCTTTCTCGCTCAATATCTCTTTTTCCTGCTATATTCCCCTACATGTATTAATTATATGAACTCATTGCTTCATGTTTAACATACCTTTACTGCTTTTTCATTTCTTGTTGCACTTTATCAGATTATTCTAGTTTCTATGAGTTCTTTAGATAATCTTGTATTGATGACTTGAAGAGAATTATAAATTTGAGGTATTGGTTAACCTCCGTTTACTGGTAGTTCCTTGATATTCCGTATGCGTTATTTCCCTTTTTGGGTTGAGATTCCATTATTGATTGTGTTAAGTTGTTTGTGTTTAAGAGTTGATATTGGGAACAGGTTACGTGCCACAAAAATATTGAAATCGAGTGGAGCGCCACAACAAATAATGATATAGATGATACTGGAATTTGGTTGCACGCCGCAACAGATATTGTGATAAATGTTGGGATCGGGTTTCACTCTGCAATAGATATTGTTATAAGTAATCGGACTGGGTCTCACGCCACAGTAGAACATGATGTATCTTAGCTGTTTGTAATTGTGATGCTTTATCTCGGTTTGATGATATGAGGTTATGAGATGATGTTATTGTTGGGCCCTCGGTTATTTGACCTTCAGGTCCATTATTATGAGTTTGTTGCTTATGTTATATTTATGTTCTCTATTATTGTTATTATTTGTATAGGTTTATAGGGAGTGTCATTTCATAGCCTCGTCACTACTTTGTCGAGGTTAGGATCGATTCTTACAAAGTACATGGGGTCGGTTGTACTCATATTATACTTTTGCACTTTTGTGCAGCTACTAGTGTTGGTCCCAACATCGCATAGAGGAGTTTGCTTGGATCGTTTTTCTCAGGAGACTTGAGGTAAAGTTGTTGGTGTTCGCAGTCTATGAAGTCCCCTTCAATTCTATCTTACTATTTCCAGCAGATACCGGTGTTGGTCCCAGTTGCTCATGTAATGCTGACACAAGATTTCTAGGATTATACTAGACGGTGTTATACTTTGGATTTATCTTGTGTTTCAGTTTTATCAACCATTTGTAATTATTATTACTCTATTTTAAATTATTAAAATATTTAATTGATTATCTAAGATTGACTATCCTAGCAAGTACATGTTAGGCACCATCACGGCTCCGAGGTTGAGATTTTGGATCGTGACAAGTTTGTATCAGAGCATTAGGTTGCCGAGGTCTCACGAGTCATGTGAAATCTTAGTAGAGTCTACATGATCGGTATGGAGACGGTAATTATCTTCTAGCATCTATAGGTCATTAGGAAATATCACTTCATTCTTTCTCTATCATGTAAATTTATTCTATTGCTGACGTTTGGACAATATTATTCCTCTTCTCTCGCAGATCGTGAGGACACGTAAAGCATATACATCCGAGTAGGAGTCGGATTCCTAGGTTGCAGCTAATACTAGGGGTAGAGGCCAGGGCATGGGTCGAGCCAGAGGTTTAGGTAGAGCTCAACCTAGATCCCCTGTAGCAGCACCTACAATAGAGCCTCATATTGAGCAGGAGGAAGAGATCCCTTCTCTAGCCATGCCAGTTAGACCAACTCAGGTCCTAGAAGGGTTCATTTCTACCCGCAACTTCATGACGCTCTAGTCTGTCTGGTGGGACTTATGAAGAGCTTGGCTCAGGCCGGTGCATTTCTTGTAGAACCAGCTGTCTCTCAGGCTGGTAGAGGAGATGAGACTCCCACCACTCACACACTAGAGAAGATGGCTCACGAGATAATATTTGTTGACCTTTCTCGCCATGAAGTTGTTTTGATATATATTAAAAGCGAGTGGGTAAGGAGATTTATAGATGGCCTTACCTACAATATTTGGTTGTAGATGGCCAAAGAGACTTAGGATGGTACTTCTGTCAAACATGTTGTTTAGATTGCTAGGAGGATCAAGAGGGCAAGAGGGTTCATGGTCATGGCAGAGAGGCAGCGCCTGAGAAGAGGCTTTGTCACTTTGGTGGTTTTAGTGGTGCCTTATTTGGAGGCAGGGGTTCATTTGGTAGTGTCCATCCTCCAAGGTTGATGTAGTGAGTGCTTCAGTTAGCCCATGGTGCTTCGGGCAGTCGTGGTTCTTATGGATCTCATCCAGAGCAGCCAATATTCAATACACCTTCAACTCCTATTAAGGCACCACCGCTATAGAGATACTACGGTGGTCATTCATGTCATCAAGGATCATATTAGACTCCGAAGTTACGCCAGCTGCGAGGTTGATTTGAGTGCGGCTATGTAGGTCATATCAGGAGGTACTATCCAAGACAGAGGAGAAGCACACCCCAACTGGATTCTCGTGCCATGATTCCGACACAAGTTGCTCCAGCACCCGCTCAGCCTGATAGACGTAGGGGTCAGGAAACCTAAGGTGATGGTCAAGCCATTAGAGATGGAGGCCAGCAATTAGAGGTTATCTGAGAGATGTAGGTAAAATTGGTGGGGCTCATCCCTGTTTCTATGCATTTCCAGCTAGACCTGAGGTATAGTCATCTGATGTGGTCATCATAGGTATTGTTCCGTTTTGCCATATAGATGCCTCAGTTTTATTTTATCTGAGTTCCACTTATTCATTTCTATCATCCTATTTTTGTTCATATCTGGACATTTCTCGTGATTGATTGAGTGCTCATGTTTATGTGTCTATGCTTGTGGGAGATTCTATTGTGGTATATCCTATCTATCACTCATGTGTGGTCTATATCAGGGGCTTTGCGACTAGGATAGACCTTCTGTTACTCAGTGAGGTAGATTTTAATGTGATATTGGGCATGGATTGGTTATCGCTCTATCATGATATTATAGATTTTCATGCCAAGACTGTGACATCAGCCATGTCGGGGTTGCTTCGATTGGAGTGGACAAGGACTCCTTGTCAATCCACTAGTATGGTCATTTCATATATGAAGGCTCGTAATATGGTCGAAAAGGGGTGTCTAGCGCATTTGGCCTATGTATGTGATTCTAGTGTGGAGGTTCATTTAGTGGATTTGATTCCAGTTGTGCGTGAGCTTTTGGTGGTGTTTCCTACAGACTTGTTGGGCATGACACCCAATAAAGATATCAATTTGTGCACTAACTTGTTTCCGTACACTCGGCCTATTTCTATTCCACCATATCGTATGACCCCAGTCGAGTTGAAAGAACTAAATCAGCAGTTGTCGGATTTGCTTGAAAACGTATTCAATTGACCTAGTATTTTGACTTTGGGTTCACCAGTGTTGTTTATGAAGAAGAAAGACGGCTCTACGAGGATGTGTATTGACTACAACCAGCTGAACAAAGTCACTATCAAGAACAAGTATCCATTGCCGAGGATTGATTACTTGTTTGATCAGCTTCAGTGTGCTAAGGTGTTTTCGAAGATTGAGTTGAGGTATGGCTATCATAAGTTGATGATTAGGGAATTGATTGTCCCTAAGACAGTTTTTTCGACTCTGTATGGTCACTAATGCCCTAGCAGCCTTTATGGATTTGATGAACTGGGTGTTCATGCCATATCTGGATTCTTTTGTGATTTTCTTCATTGATTATATATCGGTTTACTCCTGCACTCATGAGGAGCATAAGCATCATCCGTGGATCATACATCAGACTCTGAGGGATCATAGATTATACGCTAAAGTGTTCAAATTGTGAATACTGGTTGGACTAGTTTTCCATTTTTGACATGTTGTATCTTTTGAGGGCATTAAGATAGATCCTAAGAAGATTCAGGCAGTTTAGAACTAGCCTAGACCTACTTCAGCTACAGCGATTTGGAGCTTCTTGGGTTTGGCACGTTATTATCGGCGGTTTGTGGAAGGATTTTCATCTATCTCAGCCCTATAGACCAAGTTGACCCAAAAGGCTGATCTTTTCAGATGGTCCGAGGAGTATGTTGAGCTTTCACAAGATCAATATTGCATTGACCACAACCTCTATGTTGGTGTTACCTACATGTTTGGGATCATACAGTGTGTATTGTGATATGTCGTGTATTGGGGTGTTGATGCAGGATGGTAGGGTGATTGTCTATGGGTCTAGGAAGTTGAAGGTTCATGAGAATAATTTCCATGTGCATGATTTAGAGTTGGCAGCCATTTTTCGTGCGTTGAAAATTGGGAGGCACTATCTATATGGCATTCCGTGTGAGGTCTATAGCGACCATCGAAGTCTACCAAAAGGTCTTAATTTGCAGCAGCGGAGATGGTTATAGTTGCTAAATTATTATGATATCACCATATTATACAATTCGGGGAAGGCCAATGTGCTGGCCGATGCATTGAGTAGGAGGGTGCTATGGCACATTCATCATGGTTGGATCGCATCAAGGCTCACCAATTCGATGATCCTTACTTGTTGGTGTTGAAGGACACGATGCAGCGGGGTGGTGCCAAGGAGGTTGTAATTAGTGATGATGGTGATATACCGCTTCAGGGCTGATTTGTGTTCCAAATGTTGATGGGTTGAGAGAATTTATTCTCTAGGAGATACAAATTTTTCATTATTTTATTCACCCAGGTGTCAAGAAGATGTACCGTGACTTGAAGCAACACTATTGGTGGCAAAGAATTAAGAAATACATTGTTACTTATCTTAGTGTTTAAATTGTCAAAAGGTGAAGTATGATCATCAGAAACCAAGTGGGTTGACTCATATATTTGAGATACTAGAGTGGAAGTGGGAGCGCACCTCTATTGATTATATGGTAGGCTTACCACGAACCTTGAATAAATATGGTGCAGTATCGGTTATTGTGGACTAGTTAACTAAGTCCGCACACTTTATTCCGGTGGTGACTGCCTATTCTTCAGAGCAATTAGCTAATATTTACATATGGGAGATTATCCACCTGCATGGCGTGCCCATTTACATTATTTTTTATCGAGGCACGCATTTTTTATCACATTTTTTTAGAGTTGTGCAGTGCGAGTTGGGTACCTGGTTCGAGCTGAACACTACATTTCATTCTCAAACGGATGGAAAATCCGAGTGCACTATTAAGATATTTGAGGACACACTACGTGCTTGTGTTATGGATTTCGGAGATTCGCTGGACCAGTTTCTTCCGCTCGCAGAGTTTTCCTACAATAACAACTATCAGTCGAGCATCCAGATTGATCTGTATGAGGCGTTACATGGGAGTCTATGTTGTTCGCCGATTGGTTTGTTTGAGACGGAGAGGCTAGATTTTTTGTCACTCATTTGGTCCGTGATGTTACGGAAAAGGTTAAGATGATTCAAGAGCGACTTCGTATAGCTCAGTCCAGGAACAAGAGTTATTCAGACCAGAAGGTTTGAGATGTGGAATATATGGTGGGTGAGAAGGTTCTTCTCCGAGTTTCTCCCATGACGGGCATGATGCAGTTTAGGAAGAACGGCAAGTTGAGCCCGAGGTTTATTAGCTTGTTTGAGATCTTGGAGAGAGTTGGGGAGGTTCCTTATAGGTTTGTATTGCCTCCTATATTAGTAGTGGTACATCTGGTATTTCACGTTTACATGCTTCAAAAGTACCATGAGGACAGATCACTTGTTTTGGAAATCAGCACGGTGTAACATGATGAAAATTTAGCTTACGAGGAAGAGCTGGTAGCTATTCTAGACCGAAAAGTTTGTAAGTTAAAATCGAAGTGTTTTCCTTCGATGAAAGATTAATGGAGAGATTAGCCAATTGAGGAGGCTACTTGAGATTCCAAGTCCGATATGTGTAGTAGATACCTCTACCTTTTTACCAGTCCAAGTGCTTTTCTCTGTCCGTTCAAGGAAGAATGTTTCTTTTTAGAGGTGGAGAATGTGACAACCCAATAGGTCACTTTGAGCACTACACTTGATTTCTATGTTCTGCGACCACTTATAGCTCCATTTGATATTTCTTGATTTGTGTGGGTGGTCCGTGTCATTTTCCAAAACGTTTTTAGGTAAAAATTTAAGGAAAAAGAAATTTTGGATTAAAATGATATTTGGGTAGACCACAGTCAATATTCTTGGTAAACAACCTCTGATAATTGTTTTGACAAATCTGATAAGTTCGTATGATGTCCCGAGTGGCCCGAGCGCATTTCGGCGCCTTACGTAAAAATATTGAGAGAATGAATTTTTGAATTTAAAAATCAAGAGTTTTAAAGATCGATTCTTGTTATTTGATATTATTTTGATGATTTAAGGTAGCGAGCTAGTTTGTAAGATGTTATTCCACTTGTATGCATGTTCGGTTTGGAGACCAAGGGGCTCATGTGAGTTTCATATGTATTATGGAAGAGTTTGATTGATTTTTGAATTTCTAGTGAATTCTAGTTTTGGTATTCAATCACAAATCTCACTTCTGTGAGATCTTGCTCGCATTTGTGGGGTCTAGCTCGAATTTGCGAGTATCGATTTTGCAATCAAGGGATAGCATTTGCGAACATGGGCTGGGGGCTGGTTCTTCGCATTTGCGACAAGTAAGGCTCATTTTCCGAAGTCCACCGTGTTCGCTTTTGCGGCAAGACCATCGTATTTGAAATGAAGTATAGTGTCAAGGCAGCTTTGCATTTGCGTAGCTAATCTCACATCTGTGATGGGTGGGTTGTTACCATTTGCGTGATATTGGTTGCATTTGGGATCACTGGACATCTAATGCGCTCATCGCATTTGCGATCACTTGTCACATATATGGAGTTTGAATTTGTGAACAAGTGTTCGCCAATGCGATACCTGCAGCTGGGTAAAAGAGGGCGAAAATGGGACATCTCATTTTAAACCATTTCTTAACTCAAAACATTCTAGAAGCGATTTTAAAGGAGATTTTTCTTCCCAAATTCATTGTTAAGGAACTTAATTCACTTTCTATCAATTCTCCATTACTTTTCATGAGTTTGTAACATCAAATCTAGGATTTCCATGGTAGAAATTGGGGGTTTTGGGTAGAATTTAGGTATTTCGTAAAATTGATATTTAGACCTTAAATTGACGTTGGATATCAAAACAAATCACATAATCAGGCTCAGAGATGAATGGGTAATCGGATTTTTGTTCCAGATCTCGTATTTTGACCAAGCGGACCGGGGGTTGACTTTTGTTGACTTTCTCAATTTCATCGAAGATTGAACCCATTTCACTCGTGGATAGTTTTTAAAGCTTGTTTTTTATTTTTTGAACAATATTTGGCAAGATTTGGTTGGTTTGGAAACCTAATCGAAAGGATAAGTCGTAGTTCATTATTGAGTTGGTTGCACAAGGAGGTAAGTGTCATGTCTAACTTTGACTTGAGGGAATTAGGACTTGTTGGTGTATTTGCTATGTGAATTATGTGGGAAACGACGTATATGCGAGGTGACGAGTGTATATGCGATGTCATAGGTTTGCGGGTTGGGCTATCTACCTTTATGTCATCATTTATTTCGTGTTATCTCTTGTTACATGATTTCATTGCTACATGATCGTATTTTCTTTACATGCTTTACTCGTTATCTGTTATTTAATTGTTACTTCTTTTGATTTACTCCTATCTCGCTCAATATATCCTTACCTGCTATATACCCCTACCTGTATTAATTCTATAACTTCATTGCTTCATGTTTTACTTTCCTTTACTTTTTTTTCATTTATAGTTGCACTTTATCATATTATTCCTATTTCTATAAGTTATTTAGCTATTCTTGTATTGATGACCTTTAAAGAAACGAATTTGAGGTATTAGTTAACCTTCATTGTGCAGGTAGTTCCTTGGTATCCCATACACGTTATTCCCATTTTGGGTTGAGATTCCGTTATTGCTTGTGTTAAGTTTTTTGTGTTCAAAAGTTGATATTGGGAACGTTTTACATGTCGCAACATATTTAAAATGAATTGATATTTTGGTCGGGTTGCACGCCGAAACCGATAATGATGTGATATGATATTTGGATCGGGTTGCATGCCGCAATAGATATTGAATTTTAGTGGGGATCATGTTGCATGCTACAATAGATATTGTAACAATTGTTGGGATCGGGTTGCACTTCAATAAAGTATGATACATTTTAGTTGTTTGTAACTATTGTGCTTTATCTCAGTTCGGTGATATGAGGTTATGAGACGATAATATTCTGGGCCCTCTGTTAGTTGACCTTCGGATCCATATTTATGAGTTTACTAATTTATCTGTATTTTTGTTCTCTGTTATTGTCATTATTCATACATGTCTATAGTGACTGTCTTGTCATAGTCTCGTCACTACTTCGTCGAGGTTAGGCTCGATGCTTACAGAGTACATGGTTTCAGTTGTAATCATACCACACTTCTGCACTTCTTGTGCAGATACTGGTGTTTGTCCTAGCAGTGCATGGAAGAGTTTTTCTAGATCGACTTGCCCAGGAGACTTGAGGTAAAGGTGCTGGCGTTCGTAGTCCCTAAAGTCCTCTTATATTTTATCTTTACTGTTTTTTTTTGTTACAAACAATTGTATTTCATTCAAACCATATTTGTAATTTTCTAGTTGTTCATGTACTCGTGACACCAAATTTCAAGGATTAGACTAGACCGTGTTATACTATAGATTTACCTTGTGTATTTTAGTTTTACCAGTCGTTAATATTATTATTACTCTGTTTTATATTGTTAAAAAGGTTAATTGATTATCTAATGTTGGCTTTCCTACCAAGTAAATATTACGTTCCATCACGGCCTTGAGGTTTGGATTCGGGGACGTGATAATTTATGAATTTTAACATATAATCCATGATATTTGAAGAGATATTTTGCGGATTTTGACTATATTTTGAAAAATAAAATTTTGAGATTTGAGAGTCGATAGATTTTAAAACCAAACATATATATGGACTCGTGGGATTAAGGCTGCTAAGATCTACCCTTGATTCGGGTTTTGACCGGGCGGGCCCCCGGTTGAGTTTTGTTGACTTTTGAGAATTGTGTAAAGATCATAGCTTTGTTAATTGAAATTATTGTTTCTTGCATTATTTGATATTATTAAGTTTTTTTTACTACATTAGAGCCGAGCAGAGGTGAATTTTGAAGGAAAACATTTTTAGAGTATTAGATTTGCCTAATTGAGGTGAGTATATTGCCCAAACGGGGGGAATTACCCCTTAGAATTTTGTCTATTTTGCATTATTTTTGCTATGTGAGATGACGTGTACATAAGATGACGAGTTATTACAAGGACATATGTATGGTAATTGACCGAATTAGACCTTAGGCTATTAATATGCCTTGAATTGAGATTGTTTGTTATATGAAACATGTTTTATCGTTCATCACTCCCTGCACATTATATTATTGTTACGATTCTTGTACGCATTGTTGTTGAGCCATGGGCTATATATTGTTTTGACCTTGCTATTGTTGTTATGATGATGTTTTGGCCCATATGTACATGTTGTGCAAATTGTTTTGGTATCATGTGGAGTACAAGGGTGGCGAGATGCGTATGTGGACATGTGATGGTGTTATTGATGCGCATGCAACAGATAAGGGGGTTTCTGAATGTGTTACAAATAAGGGGAATACTTCATTGTGGTGCGCACACGGCGAGATAACTAGGTTATGCATGTGTAGCTATATAATGGGAAATATTTCATTGTGAAGCTCACGCGGCGTCATAATAGTGACTTGTTGATTATGTAATGTGGTATTACGGGGTGCTTTTTTATGCTATTCTTGTGTTGGAACGGGTTGATGATTTGAACATATCTCTTTTTTCCTTAAATTTTTCACTTTGTGTTTTACGAGTTATTGGTTAATTTTCCGTGTTATCATATGCCATATACTTTGTCGACATTTATTCTGTTTTATGTTTTTTGTCGTCAATTATATTTTGATATTCTGCACATATTACTTGACTAGTGAGGTCTTGACTTGATCCTCGTCACTATTCCACTGAGTTTAGTCTTGATACTTACACAGTACCGACCGTGGTGTACGCATAAAATGCTTTTGCACATTCTTTGTGCATCTCTGGGTACCTTAGAGCCTGTTGGTCGTTAATGAGTAGATCTTGAGGTGATGGGGACTTCAAGTATACCTGTTGTTCGCTTGCAGACCTCAGAGTCACCCTCTTTAGTTTCTTTATTATTGTTTATGTATTCCAAATCGAGATATACACTTTGAGACTTATTATTTACTTCTTGTAGATCTTATGATTCACTATTACCGAGTTTTGGGATTGTGACTATTGTATTTCCATAATTGTTGTGTTTTAGCCATTTTTCTCAGTTTTATTTAATATTTAGTTGTTATATTATGTTGTTGTGTGATAAGATTACCTAGTCTCAGAGACTAGGTGCCATCATGATCCTTATGATGGGATTTTGGATCATGACAAGCTGATATCAAAGCTCTAGGTTCATAGGTTCTACGAGTCATAAGAAAGTTTAGTAGAGTGTAAGGACCCGACCAGTCATTTTGAGCATTTGCACTCAATTCGGTGGTTTGAAGTCATGAGTCACTTCATATGGTATATCACTACTTGTGTGTATCTTTTGTTATGGTTTTCGAGTGGCTCGATATTGATTTGGAAGAATGATTCACAATTTGGAATCTTTAAGTTGGAACAGTTGACCAAGTTTGACTTTGGTGTATTTGGCCTCGCATCGGAGTTTTTATGGTTATGTTCGGTCCGGATGGTGATTTTGGTTTTGGGTACTGATGCGTGGCTAGGATTCATGATTTTTAGCATTATATACCTTGCATTTTATGTGCTTTAATGATAAAAATACACGTCGTATGTTCCTAATGGGGTTTATTTAATGTGTAGGTGAATTGGAAACGGAAGCCGAGCTAATTGAGAGCATAAACGTCGAAAAATACGCTCAAGAGTCGAAAAGGAGCGACCCGGGACAAGCCTGGCGTTAGCCAGGCGTTTGGGTCTTAAGGACAGGAGGTGCCTGGCGTTAGCCAGGCGTTCCCTTTCAAACGCCAGGGGATGTTTAGCGTTAGCCAGGCGTTATCCTTCAAACGCCATCCATGGCCAGGCGTTAGCCAGGCCTTAGCCTGCTAACGCCTGGGTACCT
>ML321888.1:0-16691 GCA_005239505.1 Nicotiana paniculata | reverse complement strand
AATTCAAATTCAATACAAATAAACGCATACATGCGCATGTGATGTGGAGCCATAACTCAGTCGACGCCCACTATACAAATCTCGGGTCGATCGTACTACGTCAGTGGTAGACGGGCCTGGGAAGTACCTACCCCAATCCTCCCATTGAATATCTGATCCCATGATAATTAGTTGACCCGATGGGGTCATCTGCGAGGGCACTTGAGTGGGATAAATTCCATGGCTATAAAATGGCATGTCCGTCCCATCCATGACACCTGCCATATCATCATCAATATCGTCCGCAGGAGCCTCAACGCCCCCTAGCTGGAGACCACCTCCTCTCCTGCCATGACCACGTCGTCCGGCACCACCAGGTCGTGGGGCGCCACGAGGTCGTGGGATACCACGACCTCGCTGGTACTGCGTTGGGTCTATGTAATCAGCCTCGTGTGCCAAACGTTGATCCGATCGGGCTCGCTGCAGTGTCTGAGTAGCCATATCCATGAATCGCTGACTATATTGTTTCATGACCATAGGATCGTGGACATAACTTTGCAGCTGCTGCCCCATGTGATAGACGTTATGCAATCCAATCGCCTGCACAAAGTAAAAAATATAAACTACATATTTGGCACAAAATTACAAGTATATAATCAATAATAACAGAAAAGATACCAGGGCCTCGTGTCTCCCGGCGTATGGGACGTATCGACCGTGTGGCAGATGAACTGGGTTCCCGACAATAAGTCGGGTAACAGTACGGTACCATGNGGACTTAACCTTTCCAACTTTATTTCGCCTTTATTGGCTTTTCACTTCTGACTTTTCTTCCAATTGTAACTTTAAGTCATTTGGAATACTTCGGCTTTTAAATCCTAGCGAAGATGGTTAGCCACGCGGGGCTCAACCTTTCAACTTCATTCGCCTTTATAGGCACTTCAATTTGATTTTCTCCTTTCAAGGTTTTGAGTTTGAATCATTAGCCATTGTGGCCAGTCGGGATCGACTCGATGCCCCTGACGAGGCTGGGTGCCTTTCGCATATTAACCCGCATCAAATGAGAGCCCTGTAAATCAGTCTTGCCATAGTTTCTTTGCCTTAGTTTCGGGACCGAGTTAGATCGAAAGGGATTCAAAAGAAAAATAAACGATAGAATGGACAACGAATTTAAACAAGAGGCGTCCCTTTCGGGGAAAGGAAAGAAGGACTTATCTTGAGTGCATGCGGACTTCAATGAACATGATGCCCTTTCGACTGGATGCCTGATCCGTGTAAACCGTCCCACTCTAAGAAATTCATCACAACAATTACTTCGAGATTGAGAAACCTTGCCCCAGAATGTGTCCATGTCAGTGACCCATTATCCTTTTCGATCACTGGCACCCTTTGCGAGTTTTCACCAACTAACCTCTCTCATTTATCTTCTCACCATCGCCTTTTAGTGCTCTTTGCGTGTTTTCATTGACAAGACTCTCTCATTTTTAATTTCTCTGATTACCGTCGCCTCACGGTGCCCATGTGGGTTTTCACCGATAAGACTCCCTCATTTTGTTTCTCTCGTTTGCTTGCACCAGATTCGACAATGTATCCTCCAACTTTAAGCATGTTTACCAATTGATCGGAAGGACTTGAAAAGGGTTTTGGTGAGAAAAATTTGTATTGAATTACAACTTTGGAACCTCTTCGGCAAAATTATCACCAAACATATTATAACATCTGCCCCAGCTTAAACTCTTGGGGAAATGTAGATTTTTATTTTGGTGTGACTGAACCCCAGGGAGAGGCTGCCTACGTATCTTTTCGAAATCAAGTCGAACGTAGTTCATGGAACTTTTGTTTTTTTTTTCTTTTGGGTTTTTGTTGATTTTTTTTTCTTTTTTCTTCTCTTTTTTTTCTTTTTTTTTTTCATTTCATCATTTGTTTTTTTTCAACACTCTTTTTTGTTTTGTTTTCCAATAACATTTTCAGGTTCCAAAGAGGATAATAGCGAGAATGAAAACCTCCGTCATCCCAACCGGATAACTTTGAAAATATATATGGAGGATCAAACATAGTACCTTTTGACGGCGTCTGCATTGACAACCGTTTCGGGGTCATTTCCTTCGATGTCCCCTAGGTATAACGCACCTTTTGGTAGCAATTTCCTTATGATGTATGGACCTTTCCAGTTTGGGGCGAATTTTGCTTCCGCTTCTTCGTGGTGCGGGAGGATACGTCTTAAAACGAGTTGCCCTACTTCGAAGTTCCTAGGTTGCACTTTCTTGTTGTACGCGCGGGCCATTCTTTGTAGGTATAATTGTCCGTGGCACACTGCGGCCATTCTTTTCTCATCAACCAGAGCTAATTGCTCCAGTCAGGTCTTCACCCACTCATTGTCCTCAATTTCTGCTTCGACAATAATTCGAAGGGAAGGAATTTCGACTTCTGCGGGTATTACGGCTTCAGTGCCATAAACCAATAGGTAAGGGGTGGATCCAACCGATGTGCGCACGGTCGTGCGATATCCCAACAATGCAAAAGTCAGCTTTTCATGCCATTGCCTGGATGTTTGAATCATTTTCCTGAGAATTTTTTTGATGTTTTAGTTTGTTGCTTCAACGGAGCCATTCGCTTTGGGCCAGTAAGGGGTCGAGTTGAGGTGTGTTATCTGGAACTGTTCACATACCTCCCTCATCAAGTTACTATTTAGATTCGCCGCATTGTCAGTAATGATAGTTTTTGGGATACCAAAATGACAGATGATATTAGCATGCACGAAATCCACCACCACTTTCTTAGTGACGGCTTTGAACGTGACGGCCTCGACCCATTTTGTGAAATAGTCGATAGCTACCAAAATGAATATGTGCCCGTTTGAGGCCCTTGGCTCGATTGGCCCAATGACATCCCTCCCCCAGGCAAAAAATGGCCAGGGTGCCGACATAGGATGCAGTTCTAATGCTGGTGCATGGATTAGGTCGCCATGTATTTGACACTTATGGCACTTCCGGACGAAACCAAAACAATCTTTCTCCATGGTCATCCAATAATATCCAGCCCGCAAGATTTTTTTTGCGAGGACGTACCCATTCATGTGGGGACCGCATACTCCTGAATGGAACTCTCCCATAATCCTTTAGGCTTCTTTGGCGTCTACACATCTTAACAGATTTAGATCGAGAGTCCTTTTATACAGTACTTCCCCACTTAGGAAGAAACTACTGGCGAGCCTTCAGATGGTTCTCTTTTGGTCTCCGTTGGCCTGCTCAGGATATTCTTTTGTCTTCAAAAATATTTTAATATCATGATACCATGGTTGGACATCGGGCTCTACTTCGATCGTGTTGCAATAACCATGTCTTTCCTTGATTTGGATCTCCAATGGGTCTATGCAAACATTACCCGAGTAGGGCAGCGTTGCAGCTAGGGTGGCCAGCGCATCGTCTAACTCATTGTGGCACCGAGAAATATATCTGAACTCGACGACTTTGAATCGCTTACTAAGATTCTCCACATGCTGTCTGTAGGGAAGGAGTTTAACATCTCGAGTTTCCCACTCTCCCTGAGCCTGCTTAATGATCAAATCAGAGTCCCCTATGATCAACAACTCTTTTACATCCATGTCAATGGCCATGTTCATGCCCATTATACAAGCTTCATATTCAGCAGTATTGTTTTTGTAGAAGAAACGAAGGCGGGCCGTGGCAGGGTAGTGTTGTCCTGTGGGTGAAATCAAGGTCTCCCCTATCCCAATACCTTTCGCATTGGCTGCTCCGTCGAAGAACATTTTCCAGGTGTCAGTGCCTTCCAAGATTATTTCGACGGAGTTGATTTCTTTATCCGGAAAATAAGTGCTCAAGGGTTGGTATTCATCATCAACCGGATTTTCAGCTAGATGATCGGTCAATGCTTGAGCTTTCATAGTTGTGCGAGTGACATAGACAATATCGAATTTTGTGAGCAAGATTTTCCATTTTTCTAATCTCCTGGTGGGCATTGGCTTTTGGAATATGTACTTCAAAGGATCCAGCCTCGTGATGAGGTAGGTGGTATAAGCCAATAAATAATGTCGGAGCTTCTGAGCAACCCAAGTTAGAGCGCAGCAAGTGCTTTCTAACTGAGAATACTTGGCCTCGTAGCTTGTGAACTTCTTACTTAAGTAATAAATGCCCTGCTCTTTCTTCTTGGTTGCATCGTGTTGCCCGAGGACACACCCAAAGGAATTTTCTACCACCGTCAGGTATAGGAACATAGGTCTCCCTGGTTCTGGTGGGACTAACACTGAAGGATTTGACAGATATTCTTTGATCTTGTCAAAAGCGTCCTGGCAGTCATCTGTCCATTTTATTGCTGCATCTTTTTTCAACAGCTTGAATATAGGCTCACATGTGGAGGTCAACTGAGCGATGAACCTGCTGATGTAATTCAACCTACCCAACAGACTCATGACTTCCTTCTTGGTTCTTGGGGGTGGGAGATCCCTAATAGATTTTATCTTTGTTAGGTCCAGCTCAATGCCCCGTCAATTGACTATAAATCCCAGTACTTTTTCGGATGGAACTCCGAAAGCGCATTTGGCTGGGTTTAATTTCAAATCATATATGCGCAGGCGTTCGAAGAAGTTTTCCTCAAATGTTGCACATGGTCACTTTGGGTTCTGGACTTAATGATCACATCATCCACGTACAGCTTAATCTCCTAATGCATCATGTCGTGAAATATGGCGGTCATGGCCCTCATATAAGTTGCCCCAGCGTCCTTTAAACCAAATGGCATGACCCGGTAATAGTATGTTGCCCAGGATGTAGTGAAGGTTGTCTTTTCTGCATCCTCTTCATCCATCAACGCCTGGTGATATCCGGCATAACAATCGACAAAATACTGCACCTCATGTTTGGCACAATTGTCAACTAGGATATGTATGTTTGGCAGTGGAAAATTATCTTTTGGACTTGCTTTATTCAGATCCAGGTAGTTGACACATACTCGGACCTTTCCGTCCTTTTTAGGCACCGGAACCACATTGGCCAGCTATCTGGTGTATTGGACCACTCGGATTACTCCAGCCTTTAGTTGTTTAGCGACTTCTTCTTTGATCTTGTCACTCATGTCTGTTTTAAATTTCCTCTGCATTTGTTGGACAGGTGGATGACCGGGGTAGGTTGGAAATTTGTGTACCACCAAGTCCATACTTAGTCCGGGCATGTCGTCGTAGGACCAAGCAAACACGTCTCTGAATTCAAATAGGAGTTGAATCAAGACGTCTATAGTCTTTTCATCCGTATGGACGCTTATCATGGTTTCTCGAATTTCTTCTTCATTTCCCAAGTTAACGGGTTCCGTTTCGTTTAAGTTTGGCTTAGGCTTATCCTCGAACTGTTCCAATTCTCGATTTTCTTTCCCGAAAAGCCTCTTCTTCGTCATATTCCAGTTCTTGATTCAATATTTCGAGGTTAGACGGCGTATTAAGATCAGAGCATAAAGTCCGCAAGCATGTCATTTTTTTAAAGCCGCATTATTAGGACTGAAAAATAAGAAAAGTAAACAACAATTAGGAAAAATAATAGACGGTGAAATTTTCATTTCATTTCATTGAATTTGGACATATGAGGGTTTACATCAGAATTTAAAGGCAAGAATTAAAAAAAACTTGAGTTACACCCTGAAATAACTCATAGTGCAGAAAAGGATGGCAAAAGCTGAACTACCGGGACTCCCGCCTGACAGGGAATGGAGTAGCCTTCCAGTTTTGCAACTTGGAGTCAGGCCCCATATACTGTACTTCAGCAGTGCTGGATCCTTCTCCTGGTTGGACCATATGGGCCTCATACAACATCTGCCTCATTGCTTCGCATATTTCTTCTATTTATTCGGCCGTGAAAGCATCTTCCTCTTCCTCCACGTATTTTGGCTTGACAAATTATGCGATGATGTGTGGGATCGACTGAGGCAATACCCAACCATTTTTCTTACATTGGTCAGCCCATTGTTCATCGTCGGGAGTAGCTTGAAACCCTATGCCTTGAAAGGAAACCCCGAGCCCTTTTCCATGTGTGTACCCATGTTTAATCATGTTGTTGGTGACCATAATTGACGTGTTTTATAGGAAGGGTTGAGGGCACGGGGTTCCTTCCTCATGCTGGTCCGCAACCACAATCTCGAAAGCCTGGTAGACTATGTGCTCGCTGCCCTCTCTTACTTGCAGGCATGGGGCTGGGTCCCTGTAAATAGATTGCTCGTATTCCTCATGGAACACGATTTCCTGGTCCTGATATTCGAACTTAACCATCTGGTGGAGAGTAGATGGAACTGCCCCTGCTGCTTGGATCCAAGGCCTCCCCATGAGATAATTGTAGGAAGTATCCATATCCATGACCTGGAATGTCACTTTGAAATCTACAGGGCCGATTGTCAAGACCAAATCAATCTCCCCGATCGTGTCTCTCTTGATACCATCGAATGCACGGACGCACACATTGTTGGGCCTGATTCTCTCAGTCCCGATCTCCATTCTTTGTAGGGTCGATAGAGGGCAAATATCAACCCCAGATCCATCGTCCATCATTACCCTTTTCACATAGTAACCTTCATATTTAACAGTTAGGTGGAGAGCTTTGTTGTGGGAAGCCCCTTGCGGGGGCAAGTCATTCTTGCTAAATGAGATCTGGTTGACTTCAAAAAATCATTCTGCCATTCTTTCTATTTGCTCAACTGTGGTGTTGGCCGGAACGTATGCTTCATTAAGGGTTTTGATCAGGATTTTCTGATGCATGTTTGAATTTACTAGAAAGGATAGAAGTGAGACCTGAGTGGGGGACTTTCTGAGCTCCTCGATTATGGCGTATTCAGCTGTTTTCATATTCTTGAACAATTCTTCTGCCTCTCCGGCACTGATCGGCCTATTAGGAGGAAAGCGTTTCAGCTTGCCTTTGTTTAGTTCTTCCAGGTCGAGGTATTTCTCTCATTAGCTTATATCGCCTATTTACCCAGTAATCTCTTTCCCTTTGTACGTCACCACCATCTTGTGGTAATTACAGGGGACGACAGTAGTATTCTTCATGGGAGTTTACGACGCGCGACTAATAACCACGGGCTCATTCATCCTTGGTGAAATTATTTGCCCCCGCGCCACATACGTCCATTTCGGCACGTACATATTTGGGCCATTCATTATTGCCTTGTTGAATTGTAACCTTCTGGGAAAGCTCAACACGCTTTTTTCCTTCCTGTGTGCCTTGGGGATGTAAAGGACAACGTCTATAGAGGGTCCCCTATTTATTTTAGTCTCAGCCTTTTTCGTGCCTTGGGGGACGGGGTTACTCTTCTTCATCTCCTTGACTGGTTTGGGTGCCGCCTTGGGTTTTCTTTCCATATCTACGATGGCGATGATGGCTTTTAGATCTGGATTGAATCTTGGTCTTCACAAATCATGTCGATGACGGGCCTATGATTGTGAGTGGGCAGTGGATTGTTCGTCACATTGGGAGCTTCTTCGTCCCTTAGAACCACTTTCTTTTGTTCTATAAGGTTTTCCACGGCCCTTTTGAGGGTCCAACACTCCTCCGTGTCATGCCCTCCTGCTCCGGAATGGTTCCCGGCTTGTATGATGCTGATGCTAGGTTTTTCCTGGCCAGAGGTACGGGTTGTAGAAGCCCCATCTGGACTAATTTTGGGAAAAGGCTTGAATACGGCTCCCCGATAGGAGTGAAGTTGGGTTTCCTTGGTGGTTCACGGGGGTAGGTATTGTACGGGTAGTTTTGGGGAGGGCGTGGATTATATGGAGCTGGGGGAGGATGGTTGTTTCTCGGAGGTGGAGCTCTATTCTGATTGTATTGTTGTTGCGGCCTGGGATGTGGTTGAGCGTTCATTACCTCATAGGGAAGAAGGGGCGTAGCATAAGCTGCGTCTTGGTGAGGATAGTAATGTTGGGAAGCTTTAAGAAATGGACGTGGGTATTGTCGAGGCTTCCTGACATCGGAAACCATCATGGCCCTTTCTTCTTTCTTTTCTGGTGCCTGCACTCCCGGATCCGCTTTGGATGGCCTGGGAGGTTGCTCTTATGGTAGATTGGCTCAGATACGACTAGTTTTTAGAACATTCTCCACCATTTCTCCAATTTTCATTGCTTCCACAAATGGTTTGCCCATGGCGGACATCATATTTTGGAAGTAATCATCTTCATGTGCTTGTAGAAAGACGCTGACCATTTCAACCTCATCCATCGGAGGTTTGACCCTAGAGGCCTGCTCGCGCCATTTGATGGCGTACTCTCTGAAACTCTCTGAGGGTTTCTTTTTTAGATTGGATAGTGAGTTCCTATTGGGAGCGATGTCCACCAGGTCATCCCATATGTGCCAGCGGGATATATCCTGGTCCATGTACCATTCTGATGCAATTCCCGTCAAGCTTTCTCCAAAATATGCCATGAGAAGTTCCGTTTTCCCACCTACTCTCCGGAGCTGGTTACAGTACCTTTTCAGATGAGCTATGGGGTCCCCATGTCCGTCATATTTTTTAAACTTGGGGTTTTAAACCCAAGAGGCAAGTGGACGTACGGGAACATGCACAAATCTGCATAGGAGACGCTTTTCTGCCCGCTCAGCCCCTGTATATTCTTGACGCTCTATTCAATACTCTTCATTTTCCTTGTTATTTATTCGTGCTCGAGGCTTTTCTTATCTTGTCCCAAAGTGACCTCAAGCTGAGGTTGTTGTTTATATGCATTGGGAGTAATATGAGTGGTATCCAGATGGACGGATGGTGTTTGAAATGTGAATGCTGGCGGCTCGAAACTTGGTCCAGAGATATTCGGTGGAGCTGTGTCAGAGATTGGTGGTGCGGTGAAGATATTGGAAGACACACCGGAAAACAAGGCCTGGGGGCGAACCTCAGAAGGCCTTCCGGCACAGTGAGTCGAAATAGTTGGATATCAAACGACGTGGTTGGGTAGCTTATGAGGATGTTGGATGTCCCTCCTGCCCTGGGAATTATCTTTGGGAAACCTGAGATGGTACTGGGTGGTTCCTTACCATTGGACCATGCGTCCCACATTTCCAGCATGCGGCAACGCTGAGTCCTGTTCTCTTCAGTTGTTGCTGACTCAGACGTTGGGATGGCTGGATTTAGGTCTTCCACGGAAGAGTTGACGATTGGCAAGTGGCTTTCGGACGTCATTTTTATGCTCCCTTTTGATCTAGTGAAGTAAGGATGGGAAGCCATGTTACCGCAAAACCAACCACCTAAAAATACCTTTCTCCAAGATCGAACCAACAAATTGTTAGGTTGAAACATTTATCACATAGGCTTGGGGTATGCAATGCACCTGAGCAATTTAAACGCTTTTCTATATGTTTTTCCAACAGTTGTGTACTTCATCCCGGATTTATTTCTCGGCTTTTCCCTTTTTATCATTCTTACCCTTCTTCTGTTATTGTTTCCGCTCTTTTATTCCTCGCTCGGTTTCTTTTCTTATGGTTATGATCGAATCCTATGTGGATTGCCTACGTATCACGGCGCCGCGTGAATCAGATCATCACATAGTTCATGACACAAAACCAAAGGACAGAAATACATATTTTTTCTAAAAGCTTCATTCTAAAATTTTCATTCATTAAATAAAACACTTCTGATTACAGAAAACTTGTAGCCCACTTTTGGAATTTCAAAGTTTGCAAAACAGACTCGACACATATTTTCTAAAAATATAAAAACTACTGTGGACTCAGACATGACTACAACTAGAAAAATGAAATACAGACTCGAAAAACATCAAAAATACATCAGTGCTTCCGTTGCTCCAGGGGCCGGTGGGGCATCATTCGGCCTTGCCACGGGCCTGCGTGCTATGTCTTGCTGGAGGCGGTAAAGGTCGTCCATTATCTTGTGGACGAAGATCATAACCGCTGAGAAGAAGGTGGTCCGAGTCATATCTTCGCATTCCTGGCATTTGGTGATGATGTAGTCAGCTATCTCTTGGACCCTTTGCCTGATGATACCTTTTTCTTGAAGTAGGCGCCCAATTTGCTGGGATCTCGCCTCTAAAGTCTGGGCGTCGTTGTGACTCTGCTCTTGCCATTGTTGCAACTCTTTTTCCAACTGAGCCATCATGGCATAGCACTGTTCCCTCTGTCTTAAATCTTTTTGCCTGTTTGGCCATTTCGTTCTCGAGGACGGTCAGCTTTTCCTTCAAGCCTATGACTTCCTGGTCATATTTCCTTTTTAGTCTCTAGACAAACTATGTTCTTTCCTCTGCACTTCTTGTTAATCTTTCCCGAACTCCGGCCAGTTCTTCTTCTGCTTTGTCTAGATCATTCCCATAGCTGCACACTTTATGTCTCAGGCTGTTGATAAGCCTTTCATCATTTCTTCTTCTCTCTGGGTTCTCCACAACTGTTTTCAATTCCTGTATCTGTGCCTGGAGAACTTCATTTTCTTGGGTTAACCTATTTTTCTCCCCTTCAATTGTGGCAGTATGTAGAATGTTTTCAAATTTGATTTCCCTAACCTGGGATTCCAACTTGCTTATGGTAGCTTTGTAGTTGTTTTCCTTTTCTAACCAAACCCAATGCTCTTGTGTTTGCTCGGTGAATTTTTGCACGTGGGGTCTCTTTGCGGGTCGTTCTTGCTCTTGATGCTCCCTGCCTCTTATGCCATACCAAGAAGTGTAGGCGGGCTCCACTTCCCCTTTAGATAAATATCTCACCCGAGTTTGAGGTTCTAAAAACCTGCACTCTTTCCAGATTTGACGGACCCTGCCTTCAGGAAATGCAGCTCTCGGGCATAACTCAATGGCTTGTTGGCTTAAGTCCTCGTCATGGGGAACACCCTGTTGTCTCCCCAACTGGGGTAAGACCCGGTTTGAGGCATATGGCTAAATTTTTCGCGGGCCCATTAACAGGAGATAACAAACCTCAGTAGACATATTGATAACCTCGCCGACAGGGAGCCACCCGAACGTCCACTCAATTTGGTCAGCAGTCAATGAACTCAAGTATGAGTGCCAGGCTTCCGTGCCCTCAGGAAATTTGTGGCCCTTTACCCGAGTACCATGTTCCTCGATGCAATTCAAACCGGTTAAGCCGTAGTTCATGTAGCCTGGGCGGTGACAGAGGTGCTCGATCAACCAGATTTGTAGAAGCAGGTTGCACCCCTCAAAGAACTTTCCCCCAGATTGGCAAACTGTCAGAGCATGGTAAATCTCAGCTAAGACCACCGGTAAAAGTGTTCCATTGGATTTTTTCATCATGAAATATGCTATTCCCACAAGCCTGATATCTATGCATCCGTCACTTCTTGGGAAAATCAAGGTGCCCAAGAATGCTACCACGAAAGCTAGCCCCTGGCGGGCTTCCCATTTAGCCTGATCATTGTGAGTTAGACCAGTGTTGTTAGCCTCATAACCCTGGGGATCTCCATAATGTCTGTAAAGAAAATAGAAAGTGCAGAATCCTTCGGTCAGGTGTGGGTCTTGGACGTCCCGACTAATGTTCAACAGATCCAAAAACTTATGTGGAGTCACCGCCCTGGGTGACACTAGGTACCGACTTCTAAGATTGTCACTAAGACCAGCATACCCTGCTATTTCCTCTAGCGTGGGCGTCAATTCAAAGTCTGAAAAGTGGAACACGTTGTGGGCGGAATCCCAAAACGGTACTAGAGCCTTGACGATGTCCAACCTCGGCTTGATTTTTAAAAGACCAGTAAGTCCCCCTAAAGCTTTCATAATAGACTTTCTACTAGCTTCCCCCAAGTCGCTCCACCACATATGGAGTCCTAGAGGGATTTCCTCGACTGCCCTGAAAGGAATGTTTTCAGTTGTATTCATCCTGCACATTCATTTTTTGATTAAAACCACAAAAAATTTTGAAAAGTGTTATTTTTTCAAAGGGTTTTGTAATAAAGAAAAATGGACCATCTTTTCGAATACGACCCTTCAATACTTCGGGTAGGAAGTTTTTTAAGGTTGTGTTTGCAAATTGGGTCGAAATTTAAAGACAAACCACAGGAGGCCACTTTTGAAAAAATGACCTTCCGGTGCCCCACTTGGGCAATCAGGCTATAATATCGCCGCCTAATTTTATTTAGGGCTATATCCTTTGATTTTGAAAAAATAAAGTTGGACCCGATGAGGGTTGCCTACGTATCCCACACCCGTGAGAATCAAACAATCCGTAGTTCGGAAAAGATCTTGACTGATTAGAAATATGCACCCACTTATTTTGTTTTGGAATGTTATTTTTCAGAAATTTTGGCAGAGTTTCGGGATAAATACGAGGATTTTCAAAACAGGGTGAATTTTCTATTCTACCTCACTCTTGGTTTTTCTGTTCATTTTTTTTATTTTAGCCGGTCAATATACAAGCTGAAACAAATAAATGCATACGTAGCAAGTAAGATTCATCAGGGTAGTCTTTTATTTCTGGGGTACACTTGTCCTAGACGGATCCAACCCCTGCGTTGAGTCCCCTAAGTCAAATGCACGTGATGGAAATAATCGTTCCTACTAGGGATACGGCATGAGGCTATGTTATACTAAGTTTAAATCCTGGGGTTTTGTTCAGACCAAGCTTACCCCAGCGGACAACTCGAGCCGAGCGGGGGCAGCGTACCGGGAATGCAGAAGCTTCACCGGCTTTGCAACTTGTCCGTACCTAGTTCTAAAATTTGGATATGACTCTAACAGAAAAGAAGTCACACGAAGTGCACACTTCCCAGATGATTTAGAAGACTCAGAGACAAGAGGGATTTCGGCATAGTTTATATCCAATTCAGATAATATCAAAGCGGTAAAAAGCGGCATTTTGCACATTAGGTTTAAACATGTAAAAATCAGGTAATTATGAAAGCCAAATATAACAGTTATTCTAAGCTCGAATTCTTGAACCCTGAACCAGAGATTCTGGGTTTGATCCCCAGCACAGTCGCCAGAGCTGTCACACCTCTTTTTTCACCGGTGAGGGTAATAAGGGAGTTTTTCCAATTAAAGTGATATTGTTCGGTTTTGGGACTTATTATTATTTCAGAGTCGCCACCCGGATTTTTGACGATGCTCCGGGACACTGTTTTGTTTTTAAAATCCGAAACCGAGGAAATTTGACTCTGTTTTGATTTGTCTACGACCAGAAATCCGAGTAAGGAATTCTGTTATCCCGGAGAAGGTGTTAGGCACTCCCGAATTCCGTGGTTCTAGCTCGGTCGCTTAACTATTAATATTTTGCCTAATTATCTAATTATTTACATATTTTAAACCTATTGTGCTTTTTAGCCTTTTTCACTTTTAGCCGCTATTAGTATTTATAGATTTATCTTGAAACAAGTCACGATGGCGTGCACTTGTTTGTTTTTGGACATATTACAATTAAGCCACATGAAATGCACCCGCAATTGCAACACGCGATTTTAATATAATTTGAAGTTGAAGACGAGGACATGAGTTGTCGCACCCGAGTGTAGATTACGTAGTCAAGACTATGGTCGTGACGGTTTTATGGTGCCTATTTGAGGCGATGTTTGATTATTCACTAAGTTCTATAATTTCGAATTAAAAGAGGTACTTTTCAACCTAGAGGATATGTAGAAGGTTGTCTAAGATTAAGTTCACTAATCTAAAGACGAATGTTTGGGCTATGGCCATATTTTAGCCCAATTTATTGTTTACCCCTTTGGCCAATCCTAATTATGGCTAGTTTTGATGAAAGAGTCACATGGTTCGAAATAGGATAAAGGAAAAAATAAAACATTGAGAGATACATGCTAACACATATTTAATTCCAATAACAATAGATAATATCATATAAAGGCAAAATATAGTTCACTACCATTTGTCCTATTTAATCATCAAGTTTATTTTTATGTGATTGAAGAGCCTAAGAAGAGAAACTTTGCCACCAACGGTCATTTGAAAAACCAAACATGACGATATTATTTTTTTTTTTGTTAAGTTAAAGCCATTTGATCCTTTTAGGAAAAGAATTTCAATCAGACAGAGAAGAAAACTGGAGTACGTAAATGTTGGAATTGGCCATTCTTTACTTAGAATATAATATCTTTATAAATTTTCAAATTCTAATTATATCCTTTGGTTTTGATTCTGAAATCGTCTATATTCAGTAGTGTAAGATTTTGGTAAAAAATAATTACTTACTGTACAGCTTACAAAGTAATTGACCTCTAATCATTTTGACGTGATTACTCGGCCCATAACCTCAAGTCTAACGATCCGAAGTTCAGACTCCATTGAGCCTAACTGGGCTAAGTTCACGGGTCTGGACCAATTACAAAAGGCCTATGCAGACCTCCAAAATGTAATAAAAATGACAGAGAATGCAACCTTAACCAAATAAAGGTCAAGATACCAAGAATTTTGTTTGAGGCTTAGACAAAGCAGCAAAACAACAACAACTCAAGCAGAATCTCCAGAATAAAGCTTGACCAAACCAGAATTTGAAGAGAAATCAACAAGAGAAAACGAGATCTTCTAAAATGTTTTTGTACTCATGTTTTCAGTGTAGCAAGGAAAACAGTATTCCAGAAGAACTTTTGTAAGGAAATTTATAGAAAATTCTGTTGTCTAATTTTCAGATTCTTCAGTAGCTAAGAAGTGTCTTTTTCAGTGGTAAAAGTGCAGAGAATTTCCTTTTTTTATCTCCCATTTTCAGAGGACTAGGTAAGGTATTTATAGGGGTATTTGGGATAGGATATCTTAGCATATTCCCTATCCAATAAGCTGAAAATAGTACAAATGCAGATGTCAACCCTATCCTTTTGGGACAGCTGCACCTATTCTAGAAAATTCTAGCCCCTGAAATTACCCTTTTAACCCCAAAAAATCTGATTTCCTTATTCTGGAAGGTTATTGGGTTGTTACACCCAAGATTCCTTAGCTAAAAATCCTAAATCACCCCTCAATACCTCTTAAAATTACATTTTTAGTAATAAGGGTTATGTTATTTACTAAATTGATTTTTAAGTAATAATCAATACTTAATGAGTTCACTTAAGTTAATTTCTAGGTTGAAGAACTTGAGCATGAATTAATCTAGACTTAGATTTAACTGTGATCAACTCAATTTGGAAAATTAGGCCTAATCATCCTATTTGAGTGATTAATTCAATAATTAACCTTGACCAAGTTGATTTTTAACACCTATCTAAGCGAGTTACTTTTAGGAATTAGGTTAGGTCCTTAGACATAGGTTAATTACATTATTTATTTCAGTTTCAGATGCATACTTAATCAGTCAAGTATAGTATCTCTTTATTACCTAATTAATAATTACCTAATCGATTAATTTGGGTGGGTGATTAAACTTTTAGATCATACTGAAATCAAAAGATAAATTAGGGTAAATAGGTTTAGGTTTGAACACAATACAACAAATCAGTCTAGATCCTAAAACCCATAAACTAAGCAGGGAATCAATCAATGACAACTAATCAGCAGTGATTATCTTTCACAAATTGCTTCACCAAATTAATTACCAGAAATAGTTACACATATACATGTTTTAGTTTTATTTAGAATTTTAAGACTACCTTCTTCTAATCAGACAGTTTTGAACATGAATTAAGAAACCAAACAGAAAAATTACGAATCTTAACTAAACGACAGTGATGAAAACAGTAACATAAACATGCGTACTAAAACAGTCACGCATACGATTTTATTAATAAAAACGAAGGAAAGACATAAAGGGATGGGGGTACCAGTGAAGGGATTTTGGACGGATTTCAGCGACTTGCCAGAACTTGTCCGGTCTCGGACGAGGGTGGAAATGGTCCAAACCCACATGAATCGATAGCACTCAACAAGAGCTATCGACTCATGCCGGTGTGAACCACTGGAGATCTTAGAATCGACTCGTAGAGGAAGTCAAACCCTTTTGGATTTTCAAATCTGAGATTTGTCGAAACTGGGCAATTTTTTGGGGAACTGGTTGTGGGATGGGATTAAAGGGGAGGAGAAGGTTATAGGGTGAGAGTTTGGGGTAGATTGGTGGAGGTCCGGTGGTCGGAAGGCGGCGGAACCTGGTGAGGCGGCTAGGGTTTGAGAAGGATTATAGAGACATATGAGAGAGATGGTCTGTGTGGGTGTTTGAGAGGTGAGTTCTGAGGGGGGGTGGGGGCCTGTTAGGACAGATTTATAGTGTAGGGGTTCTTAGTTCCGGACCGTTGGATCAATCAGATCCAACAGCTAGGAGGCTTGAGGGATGAAACAGTTTTGTTTGGGTAGTGTAGGGGCAGGCCGGGTAAAGGGGGCTATTTGGCTGGGTAGGTGAGTTATTTTTTGGGCCTGGGCAAGTTAGCCCAGGTCCGATTTTGAGCCTATGTTGAATTAATTCACCTAATAACAAAATGTAGTGATTAATTCTAACTTAGATTTGTCTAATTATTAATTGATAAATTAATTAAGAGTAAAATACTTAATTTAACACTCATATTNGATTAATTTACTTGTCTAATTTTGTAGGAGTATTTAGTAGGTGAAAAATTACATGCTCACAGCCTCTACCCGTTCAACCACATTCTCATTTCTGTTGTTGCTTGAATCTTCCATTTTCTTTTTTCCTTTGTTCTTGCCTTTGGGAGGACTAAGAGGAGGAGAGGGTGGAGGGCCCCTGGATCTTGTAAGATAGGAAGATGATGCCATAGTTCACGAACTAACCTTCGGGGAGGGGAATAAATAAATAAAGAAAGAGGAAAACAAAAACAAAAGGTAGCCAAGTCAGTGA